>JASDQU010245915.1:11696-23202 GCA_032191745.1 Picea mariana
TCTTGTGAGAGGATTACTTTTAGTCTTTTGTCTTGTTATTGGCTCTTGGAGTTGAGGCGCTACACTTGAGGAGGATCATCTTTGGCATATTTATGGTGTTTTTTATCATTGGAAGGTGTTACAACTAGGGTTTGATTAGCTCTTCATTGATTTGTAAGTATATTTTTCATGCAAATTTCTTGATTGAATGGTTGTAGGTTAAATGTCTTACTTTTATGGTTACATTGTTGCTATTTTTCTTAATCATTGAAACCCTAGGGAGAAAGCACACAAGTAGGTCCTTGCTTCATGTCCCCATGATAAAAACTTGCTTAGCCATTGATTAAGGAGAACCTAGCCTAGTCGTTGCTACACTAGTTCCCCTTTTTCTGAGTTAGTTTCTTGACATAAATTGAAGAAGGAAGACGTCCTAGGCCTAATTAAGTTTACACCTAGGGTTTTGACGTTTAGGGTTTGAAAAGCCTTGGCCCTACAACACTTTTCAGCCCTAGATTTATGTTTTAAAGCTAGCCGTTTTGCCAAAGAGTTTTAAGGAAAGAGGGAGGAGCATGAGGCCTTTCTTAAGCAACACCAGAATGAGCCTCCTCCCCTTAGGGTTTTGACTTCATGGCCCTGCCATTGCAGCACCATCAAGCCTAACTCTCCCGTCCTTAGATTTAGATCCTTCCAAGCCTTTAGCCTTACTCCTTGACTCCATTTACCCTAAGGCACTAGTCTAATACTGCAACGTTGAGCCTTTTGTGTTAAAACAATCTTCCAAACTTCTAGAACTTGAAACCCTAACTAACCCTAGCGACTTACTAACCTTAATTTGTTGATGATGTCTTGCCTCTTTTGAACTTTTGCTTGGTATTAAAGTTGCATCTAGGTCATCCTTTGATAGACATTGAAGTGTTGAGTATTTTCATTGGCTAATTAGCAAAATGTCCACCTCATTATCTAGCTAAACTAACCTAGAACTAGGCTGACGTCACCCCTAGTAGGCTTGACGCAGCAACAATATATGTGAGCATATTTAATGCATTGTGATAATCCAAGGATTGATTTTTTACTCTGAATGCTATAATCATTTTGTATTTATTGAAGAAGTAATATTTTAAGCCATAAGCCTCTATTGCAATCATTGACTTCATCAATAATTACTTTTATCTATGCTCATATGTATTTCATATTGATAGTCATTAACAATTGAAGTACTAACCACTATTGCACGTTTTAGTTTTATTTGCCTTGTCTCGCAAACAGGTGCCTGATCAATGGAATACCTTCATTTTGACTATCCTTCTTTGCAGTAATCTGTGAAGGGGAAAACCTACTTTAACCTTTGAGCCTTAATCTATTGATCATTTTCCTTTCAATACCCCAGATTACTAGGGACGTCTCCCTTGGGATTAGCCACCCTGAATAGAAAGAGCCCCCCATTGAGGTGACAGTGGGTGGGGAAGCTCCTGTTACGCCAGTTTGACTCTTGCCTTCAAGATACTTAACCTATCCTACAAACTGAGCGATAACAGTCCCTTAACAATTGGAGTAGTTTGTCCACATGTTGAAGATGGGAATCCCAAGTGTGGCTCTAAATAAGAATGTCATCAAAGAAAACCATAACAAACTTCTGAAGGTATGGCTTCAAGAGTTTATTCATGAGGCTTTGGAAGGTAGATGGAGCAATGCAAAGCTTAAAAGGCATTACCAAGAACTCATAATGGCCTTCATGAGTTCTAAAAGTGGCCTTAGGAATATTTTCTTCCTTCATCCTAATCTGGTGATAACCGGAGTGAAGATCCAATTTGGTGAAGAAACATGCACCTTGGAGCTCATCCAACAGGTCGTCAATGACAGGAATGGAAAACTTATCCTTAATGGTCAAGTTATTAAGGGCGCAAAAATCTGGACACATGCGCCAATAATTTTCTTTCTTTAGGACCATTACAACAAGGGAGGAGTATGGGTTGGTACTTGAGTGAATTACCCCGACTTCCAATAATTCCTGTATGATTTTTTCGATTTCATTTTTTTGAGCAAAGGGGTACATGTAGGGGTGTACATTGGGGGGATGACTACCAGGAAGAAGAGGGATGTTGTGATCATGCTCACCCCGATATGGGGGTAATTTCGTGGGTGTCTCAAAGACCTGGTGGTGCTTGTCCAGGATGAGTTGTAGGTCAGGATGGAATGTGGGGGATGATGACTCTTGTACCTGGATGGAATTAAATTGGGCAGTCACCCCATGATGACCTTTCTTCAGAAGTTTCTCCATTCTATGAAAGATGATAATTTCTGGGGACTTGGCCTGCATGCCACAAAGGGTATATGTGTGATCCTCTTGAGTAAAGCACATATATAACTCCTAATAATCCATGGTAATTAGTCCCAAAGTGAGAACCATTCAACACCCAAGACAATATCACAACCACCAATGGCAATGGAAAACATGTGAGTTTTTAGGGTATAATCGCCCATTTGGAGTTTGACATTCTCACATCGGCCCCCACATTTCTTTGTACCACCATTGGCTATGAGAATTTGAAAATTCGAAACTGGTCGAATAAAACAATTGACATCCTCGACTACCCTACGATGAATAAAATTATCGATGTTCTCACTATCGATCAACACTACTATCGATCGTTGTTTGATGTATCCTTTGTTCTTTAATGTCTGCAGAGAAATAATACTAGTAAGGGCATGGAGAGAGATGACAAATTCTTCTGGTTTTGCAGGAGGTGCAATGACTTCTGAGAGGGGCAGGGTGGGATCAATATCCTCTAGCTTGGCGGCCTTATTTGACATTTAGTCCTCTAACCCATCAATCTGGAAGAACTTTTGTTCATGACATTTATGTCCGGGTGCATATTTTTCATCACGGTAATAACAAAGCCCTTGTTTCCTATGTTCTTCCATTTTTGTTGGAGACACATTTTGAACCTTCAAGGTTTGAGTGGGAGTAGTGATAGCCCCTGGACGAGGACGGTTGAGGACTGAAGAATGAAGTTGTTCCTGAAGAAGGGTCTCAACTTTCAATGGTAATTTGCACGCCTGCAACCAAGTAATAGGATGGTGCATGCAATCATGAGCATGAATTGCCTCCTTTAAGACACTTATGAAACATTCAAGATAAAATTCATTAGATAATCCCTTAGTTTTGATAGCCAATTATTCAATTGCTGCAATGAAATCTACAATCGACCCTATTTGTTTCATCTTGGTGAGGTGCCCCAAATAATGAGATTCTCGATCAAAACGTGCAAAAACATCTTTAGTGAACATGTTCCAATTGGTATGTCTTGGATAACATTTCTTATGCCACTGCCACCATTGCCAACATTCTTCATCTAAGTATAGAACGCCTACATGGAATTTTGTCTCATCATCCCGAATATCATGGAGGGAGAAGTTGTGTTCCATTTGGGAGACCCACCCAGCTGGGTCAGATCCATCAAATTTATGCATCTCCACTTTTGAAAGTTTAGTCCAGGAGTTTGGATAACCCCAAGGGGAGTGGGAATTATGAGTATTTTCATAAGGAGACGAATGAGGGGCTTCAAAGTGGTACTCCTGGTGATTACCCATGTCAAGCAATCCAAGGTGTTAGGAAATGGTTTGCATGTTTTTCTTTATCATGCCTTGAAAGTGCTTCTTAAGCTAACCAAGGTCCCCCAAGGTCTATTTGATCTCAGATACATCGTCAAATAGTTGGGTTACCTTAGTGTCCCACTCGTCCCCAATATGAGAGTGGCTGGAAGGGGCCATTGTGAAGGCTTAGGGAAAGTGCTACCACAATTCTAAACACGAGATAAGAATTCTGATGGGCTAGGTGCCAAATAAGGGTGCCAGGAAGGAGATAGGGTCTAAGTTGGACGGCAATGGATCTTGTATGTGCTCTTTCTGTGCTGTTCTTTTTCTGTTTTGTGTCTTTCGCAAGGGTCATGTTTTTTTTTAGGGTACCTACAGACAATGATTTTCCCTGTGCTATAGCTCTCTGATATACGTGTGAGGTCAATAGTAGTACTCAACCCAATATCTCAGGGGACCAACTAAGGAGGCTCAATCGTACCCTTAGTCATACTATCCAATTAACTAGGTACTAGAGAGTATCTTCCCGAGTGTTGTTCTCGATGACACTATAACAGTCAGACGGTTCATTGGTTGAGCTAGGTGGGTTCCAAGAGGCCTAGGGCAAGTACATGCACAGGTGCTATCTGATGTGCTACCACTCGAAGGGGTACCAATATGGGTTACAAGGGTGGAGAACATATCTGCGCTTAAATACCACTTGTATTTATTGCGTGTATGCTTCCCCAACCATGGATTTGTGCGTTGAACGAAAAATATATGTGGTTTATCGACACCAAAACACGTCGCTACCTTGAGAAAAAATTTCACCCACACTTCCTTCCCAGGAAAGTGATCTGATAACACTTATGATATACCCGGAACAATTAACAAAACATGAAAATATACTACACAAGTAACATGAACATCAAATATAGAGCAAAAATATAATATTGATATCATAGAAAGCTTAGGTCACTTGCCTCTTCGAGAGGGAAACCTCCAAATGAGAAGAGCTCTCTTACAATAATCCTCAACAACTTACAATGGAGAGATGCATACTTTAAATACAGTTCACAACAAAAAATACCAGTGGATGATACAAGGGGTCAATACCATGGGCCAATACCAAGGGCCAATTCCATGGGTTATCCATAACTACTTCCACTAACCAACCTTAACTACTTGTGGTCCCGATAATAATGAGGGTTGAACACTTATTACAATGACAACTAAATAATGACTAACTACGAGGGGTTATGGATGAAGCTTAAAATTATGTTTTCCAAGAACACATCCTTGACAAACTCCTTCAAGAAAATGTGTGTCCGACAAGATTTTGACCATTCCCTGTTTGTTGAGTTTCTGCATGTACCTGAAATTTAAGTGACCAAATCATTTGTGCCAAAGTATACTATCATCATGCACATAAGTTTGTAGCAATGTAGAATCAGATTTAGCTATAAATTTTGAAAATGTGTACAATCTAGATTGGTTATTTACCTCACCAACAAAATCTTGGAGTTGTCTTGGATGTCATATATGGTCATGAAATTTGGTGTGAATTCCACTCTTTTCCCTATGACTATATGTGTCATTTAGTAGACAGAGAGTAGATTTACAGAGTTTCATAACGTGTAATACATTCTCGAAACTTCTATTTTGGAGATCTACTCTCCCTTGTTCAGTGACTTCTACTTGAGAATCATCACCCATGAGAATGGGAGGAATTGTGCATCGAGTTAAATATGAAAGAGCATATTTTGTGGCTTCCATGTGGTGAGATGATCCTAAATTGATAATCAATGCAATGGGAGAATAATTAATTGAAATTAAATTATGCACATTACCTCGGTTTTTTGGTACTTTTTCTCTCAGCGTCTTCTTGGCGTTTTTAGGAATGAAGTCCTCGAGATTGTTTTCTTGGATTGTTTGCACCATGAGGTCAATGGTTTTCTTCATGCATGCAGATTCAGGATGGTAACCTTGATTGCAATAATTGCACTTTGTCTTCCCTTGCTTTCCCTTTTCTGCTTTTGAGATGGAAGAGTCATTGGAAGGTTTAAAGTTGCCTCCCTTTCTTGGATTGAGATCCTTCTTTCCATTTCCTTTCTGTTTGGATTTTGATTTGGATTTTTTGTTGTCATGCACAACAAATGCATATGGTTTGGAGCTCTTTATTTCTCCCATTTTGATGAGCTTGTCTCATTCATACGTCAAAGGATCAACGAAAATGTCCAATGTGGGCATTTGTTATAACCCTAAATTGCACCATACATGCATACCTGACATCAGGCCCTCTTACTTGCTTTATTTTCCAAGCCATCACTGGGCAACTCTTCTTAAAAACACTATTTTTGAAGATGTACGCGCCCTGCACCATTATTTCCTGTGTACACATGCTTGTTGCAACTCGCGTATGTACGCTAGCTGCACCATTACAACCCGTGTATACCCACAAATATTGCAAAAATTAAAAAGTTGCAAGGAATTCATTGAGATTACGGGCTATTGGGTAGTTTCCCAACTGTCCCACCACCTATAGCCCATCACCCAACCAAATAACCATCATTTTGTCATATAAAAGGAGCTTTTGGGGTCTCATTCCTAAGACAAGCATAAGAATAGTGAAACTCTACCCATTTCACATTCCCTCCTTGCCCTAAGAATTTGCAGCCACCTTGTGAGATTTCTATCAGAATTTCCCATTCTTGTCTTTCTTCTCTATCATAAGCCTATTCCATTCCTTAGAAGAAGTGTGAGAGGAGAAAGATACGTGGAAGCGCAGTTGGAGCTTGGTAAAGAAGAGCCCGGACCAGGTTCAAGGAGTAGTCGTCGATCTCATTGTAAGTAAACTTTGTGATATCAATAAAAGGAATACTTTTTCTGTCCTGAAATATGATGTGTCAAATGTCTATGTTTGATTTATGTTTTATACTAACATCTAACCCATAATTCATATAGGAGATGCGTGTTTGTAGTTCCCTGTTTATTTGTTTGTGAATGCAGGCCAGCCTTGGGAGGAGGCTTGTAGTCACTGGAGCAACCAAACAAGAAAGGATCGACACCGGACGTGGAGTAAAAGGTAAAGTTACTGGATCTTTTCACTTTGTATCTCATGCATGAATGTGGGGTATATTCGGGGTAGTTATAAAAATTAGGAGACTTTTAGACGGTTAGATCTGCCTACATGTTGAACCCTAGTGTAGTCCATAGGGGGGTTTTCCCGCTATAGCAGAACTGGCGACCATACTGGGGAAACCTCTAGGGTTTTAGGGGATTTTATGGGTGTTTGATTGGTTTTTACCTTTTGAGTTTCTTTCTGAGTCTACTGAGTCTTTAAGGGATTCTGGTCACCTGTTGGTGTTATACCAATTCTCTCTGCTCTGTCAGTATACCTATTTTTTTTCTTTTTGAGAAGTTACAGAGGTGTACATGGCCTGTTGTGGGTCAGCACACGTACATACTCACCCTGCGTTTAGACAACCCGTGTACATATGCAGGCTGCTGAAGCACCAGTAGCGTGCCTGTGTCAAGATTTTTTTTTTTTAAGAAGAGGTAGTCAAACTCTTCCCTGATTGAAGTCATACTTCTCAGGGTTTCTTGATTAAGTAAAATGTCTTTGTTTTTACAGTCGAAGCATGGGTTTGATGTCAGTTTGGTTATCTTTTCAAAGATTTATTGTGTTTCCTAGCCTTTTTCCTTATTTTTAGCTTGAAATTTTAAGAAAATTTTTTAGCTTGAAATGGGGGGGCCATGAATCATGTATTCATCAATTTCTTTTAGAATCTTTTGTTATTTCTGCTTTGATTGGAAGAAAATATAAAAAAAAAAACTTAGACTATTAGGTCTCTTTCTTTCTTGGAATTTGTTTTGCATTGCTATTTGAAAAAGAAAAAGAAATTAACATAGTGTTGTGTTTTCTTCTCATCTTAAAAGCATTTCAAAATAAAAATAAGAAAGATAATCTTTCTTTGCTGGTGTTCTTCTAAGTTTCATTTTTCGCAAGAGTCTTAACAACACCAGTTGCACTACCACGCCCCTTTTGAGTAAATCAAGCCTTAAAATGAACGCTAAAATTAAAATTAAATAGACTTTTTATGTTTGTAGGGTCAATCAACTAGTCTAGGCTAGAGCATTGAATTAGGTTGGAGAGGAAACTCTTCAAGTCTTAAAAACAAACATACGAGTCAGTTCTAGGGAGTGTAAAAATTCCAGTAAACGTGAAAGTTATCCGGTACCCCCCTCTAACACAAGGGCTAAACATGAGGTCACGTGCGGAAAGGTAGCGGATATAACCCCTCCAAAACCGGACCAAGCGTAGTGGGGAACATATATAGAGGACTTGTCGTGGGATACTGTCGGTTGCATTTGCCTACGGAGCTTCGTGGATCTCAAATCTATTCGAGGTCCTCAATTGTCTTCCGGACCACTTGCTTTCGATACCCTCGATAGGTTTCGGGCTTGATACCCCGCTCATTGAGGTCCACCTGACTGTCGACTGTACCTGCCCAGTGATTGTTAGCGAGCTGGAAACCTATTTGAATTTATTCTAGGGATTTACACAGATGACTGTGGGGGTATACCGTGGTACCTAGGGTAGACGTCGGGCCATGATTTTCAAAGTATACCCAGAGGGTGCTTCCGTGTTCGAGTTGAACTTGCACTGGTGAGTTTCTTTAGTGTTGGCTGGCGTAACTGTTCTTCCTACTAGTTAGTCGTTTGCTTGATTTTCCTTTAGAAACTTTTAGTGTGTGCTCTGTGCTCCTTAGTTTTCCATAGTGAGTTAGTTAGTCATCGCTTTGGGTCTCTGAACTAAGGTGGTATACCGCCCACTCCGTTGGTCGTGAGGAATTTTCGGTCTTCCGCTTAGAAATGTGGAGCCTCCTCTTTACAGGCGTTGTTTTGATCAAATTGGTTCGTCGGAGTCAGTATGTGAGACTTTTACGGACTTGAATGATCCCACAAGAGGAGAACCTATGCATAATATATTCATGGCTAAATTTCTCGATGATACCAACCAAGGAACCCCTTCGCAAGGGGATTTTTGTGCTTTTCCTTCTTCAAAAACGTTGGTGTCCCTTTGATGGCCACTTTGTACATTCCTGGGTTGAATGTAGGACTACCGGTTTGGATGGGTACCATTCCAAATGTCCCGAATGCTCTTGACGCTTCTCAGTTAAGCATTTTATGTCATGGGCACCATGTTGATGTTCCTTCATCAACAAAGTCTTCTCCTCCTCCTTCTTCTGCCTCTGGTGAAAGTACAATTACTAGTAACCGAAAGTTTAAATGAAATAGAAAGAGGAAGAATA
This sequence comes from Picea mariana, assembly GCA_032191745.1. Classification (NCBI taxonomy): domain Eukaryota; kingdom Viridiplantae; phylum Streptophyta; class Pinopsida; order Pinales; family Pinaceae; genus Picea; species Picea mariana. The sequence continues at coordinate 20,564 of JASDQU010245915.1, forward strand.
GGAAGAAGAAATCACCAACCTCTGCGAGTCATGTTGGAGATAGGTCGTCAACCTCTGCAAGTCATGTTGAAGACCAGCACCCAACCTCTACAAGTCATGTTGGGGGAAAGAACCCAACCTCTACAAGTCATGTTGGGGAAAAAATTCCATTTCCTCCTAGTCATACTGGCAATAGGTCTGTAGCCTCTGCGAGTCATGTTATTGACCCATCACCAACCTATGCAAGTCATGTTGGAGATGTGAAACCAACCACTACTAGTCATGCTGGGGGCATTGATTCTGTTGAGAAACCTATATGGATAGGATGTAAGCCTAAGTTCCCTTGTAAGCTTTGCAAGGGAGATCACCTTACTCATTTATGCCCTGGCCTTCTAGAGGTACGAAGATTGTGGTCCTTGTCTACAAGCTCTTCTAATTCTAAGTCTTCTGAGGTTTCCTCACAGTCTATTCAGCCATTGGTTGAGAAAGTGGTCATGCCGATGCAGTCATCGGCTGATCCCACTCCTCTTTTTGGGGGTGAGGTGACTTTAGACCATGTAGTCTCGCAGCCTATTCATCCATTGGTTGAGAAAGTGGTCATGCCGATGCATTCATCGACTGATCCCACTCCTCTTTTGGGGGGTGAGGTGCCTTTAGACCATGTAGTATCGCAGCCTATTCAACTATTGGTTGAGAAAGTGGTCACACCGATGAAGTCTTCGACTGATCCCACTCTTCTCTTGGAGAGTGTCAAGTCTACCAAATTGGTCACACTGATGAAGTCTTCGGCTGAACCCACTCTTCTCTTGGAGAGTGTCGAGTCTACCAAAGTGGTCACGCCGATGCAGTCTTCGGTTGATCCCACTCTTCTCTTGGAGAGTGTCAAGTCTACCAAAGTGGTCATGCTGATGCAATCTTCGGTTGATCCCACTCTTCTCTTGGAGAGTGATGTGTCTACCGACTATGTTTTTAGCATTTCCAGTTCAGTACTTTCAGAACAAGGGGGCATTCTGCTCACTTCGAGAAAACCCCCTCCAAGCCCTAGGATGGTTTCCTTTGATTGGAATGACCTTGTTGAGCCTCATATTCCTCCTTCTGCACCTTTTCAAATAAGGGTTGAAGTTAATTCAACAAACATTTATCGATGTATTGTGGATGAAGGAGCCTTTGCAATTATTTTATCCTCCTCGGTTTGGAAAGTCTTGGGATCTCCCGAGCTTTTGTTTGCTTCGCATGAGCTATTTGATTTTGATAGACGTCCTAGTGAATATTTGGGGATTCTTCCTCATTTGCATATCTCGTTAGGTGGGAAGACTGTCCTTGTTGATCTTATAGTGGTGCAAGGCCCGTTATATTTTAATATGCTTCTTGGGCGTGATTATGTATATGCTATGAATGTTGTGGTGTCTACACTTTTCCGGGTGATGCATTTCCCTCACAATGGAAGCATTGTCACTATTGACCAGATGGCATCTGATAATCACCATCCTAACACGACGTTAGTTCATGCTGCCCCTTTATATGTTCCTAGTGTCTGTGTAGACTCTAGCCCACCACGGGTTAATTATGTGGCGTCTTATCCTCGGTGTTCAAATGCTTCTGAGCAGGAACCTGTGCAATCACACTTTCCTTCTTGAGACATAGTCTCGGAAATTAATCCATTGGTTTATCCAATGAGGGCATGAGAGCCCTTGCTTCCCCTTCTTGTTCCAAGTGATCTTGAGTCTCCTTCTGAGTTTGATCTCATTGTTTGTAGATCCTCAAGCCCTCGTGCTTGTGATTCTTTGTTGATCGACTTTGCCAGTCCTGGCCAGAACCTCCATCGTCATATGGAATATGGTTAGTTTACTTCACCCTTTGGGACTGTCGACCCTCCTCGTTCACGTGATTTATCAGATATTCAATTGCCTTATGATGAGGCTATCCTTGAAGCCATGACTATGGTTTCTATACCGCGAGAGGACTTACACCGTGGTTTGTGTTTTCCTCTGATCCGGATTTACGTAGGAACACAATGAAATACAGAAATACACATAAACACAGAGATGCAGCGGAAATAAGACTTCATTTCATTAATAACAAATGACTGAAATATGCTTACAGACAGAATGGAAATAAACTAGCTAGGGCGTTGGTAGCTTATCTTTGAGAAGAGATGTGGCCGCTACTCGCATCCGTGAGAAGATGATTACAATGAGGCTTTGAAGGCCCTTTTTATAATAACTAGGAATGCCAAAAGTCCTAGACATCCAAAAACCTAACCCTAGGAGATGAAGCGCCAAAAGTCATGTGGGCCCCGTTTGGGTAAGTTGGTGCATCAACTTCCTGGGGTTGTAACTTTTGCATATGATCTTCGTTTTAGGCGTATGATAGCTCGTTGGAAAGATCTATCTGAGGCCTACAATGATCGAGAAAAAATAGCATCATTAGATGCTATTTTGTGAGAGAAACATACCCAAAAAAAACATTGTTTAGGGCCTCAAAATGGCCCCGGAAGTTCAGGACCCGAAAAAACTGCTAAAAATAGTAAATTGTGCGAAAACTGAAAAACTGAAAGAAGCAATAGTGGGGGTCCAAGTGGAATAGGTGGGTGGCCACCAATATCCACTTGGATCATTCCTCCCCCCTTAGGAAGCAATGGTCCCCATTGCGTTGAGTTC
>JASDQU010245918.1:3877-16675 GCA_032191745.1 Picea mariana
GCATATCTAAAGAAACGATACTAAGAAAAATCAAAGAAAAAACAAAAAAAGGGTAATAAATAAGGTGTCGAGTTGGTAACTTTAAGCCAACTCCTTTTCAAACGTTTACATGAACAAATAATGAAGATTCCTAGCTCTAGAAGCTAGTTGGACTAGTTAAAAGACCTCATACATCATTGCATGTGACTTTGAGGGTCAAAACATGAAGTTCCCCTTCCCTTTCCATCAATAATTCATCATTTTTACCTATCTCTAGCTAAGTGATACGGGAAATACCTTTTGTCCTAGGAATGGACACATGTAATAGTCGTAAAGTTGTTTCACTATGGTAAACTTAGGCAATTTATAAAATTAACCTATGTTAAGATATTGTTAGAAGAGATTACTTAACGTGCATTGTCTAATTACCACATTGGAATCCATGCACTATGACTCAAGATCGGTGCCATTACCTTGATATTCGTGTACCTGCATTGGGATCCATGTACCTTCATTGGGATCCAGTACCTATTTGGCAATACTTTTGTAAAAATATTCAAATTTCTAAGGATTTTATATAGTTTGTATACAATTTTGGCGGTTTTTAAGGTAAAATATTTTTATCCTATAAAATTTGGGCGAATCATTTTTAGAATAGCGAATCGTTTTTTGGGAAAAACCTTGGAAAATTAGCCCATGAGCGAAATTTAGCCCCTAAAATCATCCCTGGTATTCAACCATATCTACCTACATTAGGATCCATGTCATTTTTCTTGGGATCCATGTCGCTGCATTGGGATTCGTGACAACACAATAGATGATGATAGGGATCCCACATCATCTTAGAGGTGTCCACATCAGCAATTTGTACACTTGTCAACATATGGAGCATGCATGAGCCACCTGGAGATGTATTTGCTTGGCACATTTGAGAATCATTCTAGAAGGGTGCACTTTCTTTCTCCTAAACTCACACATGTGGATTGTAGGGCCTTCTAGAAGGGTGCTCCTCATTCTTCATTGTCTATTCACACATGTGAGGGTTTGTTGCATGATTGATGGAGTTAGTTAGTGAGGTGTCCTTGTTCTTGGGCCTCCTTTGACCTCACAGGTGCTTCTAGAAAGGTTGTTAGCTCATTTCAAGGAGGGCACACTTGTTTCCTCAGCCTCATGGACCACACATGTGAGAGTTTGTTAGCATTTGCACACTTTGAAGAGAGTGCCTCTATTATTGAAGGTTTGTTGTAACTACTTATGGTTTTTTCTAACGGTTTCACTTGAGAACATGGTTTTAGGCTCATGGTTTCATCTCAACACATGGTATGAACTCATTGTTTCACTCTAGCTCATGGTTTTCATTGTATGGTATTGAGGGGGGCCTTATCAATACGAAGGGAACCTCCCTCATTTCTCATGGTTGAAATAAAATGAAAGACTCACTTTGCTCAATATTTGGTGTAGTTTCTTTTCTATTTTATTCAGTAAGTTGTTCTAGGATAATTATGTTAATTTGTAGCTTAGAAGGTGTCTCAGCTAAGCCTATGTGTCCAAGGCTAGCTGATGAACACAATTAAATACCCAAATCAACTTTATTTATTTTATCCTAAGTTTTAATTTAGGAAAAATTAAAAAGTCACTCAAATGACTTTTTCTTAGATTTCTGAAAAAGTCACTTTTCATAAATTAATAATTCACTAAAGTGAATTTCTGGAGGCTTCTAGAAGCCTCTAGGAAAAGTGAATTAAAGAGATAAATAGAAAGGTTGAGGGTGAGAGGGACACACACTCATTTGAGAGAAAGGAAGAGGGGCGCTTGGCTGTGAGAAGGAAGCAGGCGAGCAGCTTGGAGAGGGCGAGTTCTAGGCTAGACTTGGGCAACCAATGGATGTCGTACCTAGGTCGTATTGTGCAACAAAGAGAGGCTGTACTCAAAGCCACATACAACAGCTTTCAGAGGGTCAATTCTAGGGCGCATTGAGCAGCCAAAAAAAGGCTCATCTTGGAAAGTGGTCCCCTTGTGGTTTTGGGTCTCTAACCACAAGAGGGAAATGTTTGACCCTTTGTACCTTGTACTTTATGTCTAATTTCACTTTGACTTAGGAGTTTTAAGTCAAAAGTGAAATTTGTCACTTTAGGTAAAAAGTGACTATTAATTCACTTTGTGGGTGAATTAAGAGACATAAAGTGAACTTAGGAAACTTAACCCAAAGTGGGTTTCTAAGTGAGATTCTTTTGAGGAGATCTCACCCATTGATTAGAGATGGCTAGGAGTGATCCATAGTTTTAAGAATCGGAACCGGTCAAGGGTTCAACCTGAACAGGAACCGATAATGAACCGGTCGAACCAGTTGGACCAAGAGAGGTGTGACTCATTGGAATAAAAGGCTTTGGAGGCTACTACATGGTGTAAAGCATTGTTGTGTGGATCTTCTATGTTCAAATTTGTATGAGGTATATGCTTTCTTATTAATTTTTTGCATTTTGTTGTTAAATCTTGGCCTTGGAAGGGGAGTTATCTCCCAATAGGATAGGAATTGAAAAGCTTGTTTGTTTGATATTTCTATTGATTCATGTATGTTAGATAGTTTTAATTGCATGCTTCTTTAGCTTAATATTCATGCTTTCATGCTACTATATTATGTGACACCATTATATTTAACCATTTTTGCAAGAAGTTCTAAGTTGTGCAGGATATCTCACTTGAAGGATAGGTTGAGCAAGTTAGCATCTTCCTCTTCTTCAAGATTGTGGTGAACAACATAGTCCCTCGGTTTTCCACCAAAGAAGGAACCCCATTGCCCAAAGCTATCCAAGGGATCAAGCACTTTCTCTCCCTCTTTCTCTCATAATCTCATATATTCTTTGGGTTACTTTATAATACATCTTAGATCTATATTATTGCAAGCTAGATTCATAAGTAGATTTGATTTGTAGAATTATATGTTTAGATCTTAGCTTAGTTTATAAGTTTTCATCTTTATAAGCAAGATCTACCATAGGAAAGTCTTGTTTTTGCAATTGTAACTTTGGTAAAATCTAAAGGCTATAAAAGAGATCTTTTATTTTGTGCTTAACTTTCATATTTAGCAAGTATAAGTGCTTTTAATTTGCTGCTCTTTAAAAGCAGTCAAAGATCCTAAGGAAGCAAGCTTTCTAGCTTGTTTTCCTTAGTTCCTTTTACTAGTTTTCATTGATTTAACTTAGGAAACTTTTGGGTTTTTATACTAACATCCAAAGACATTCTTCAAGTGTTTGGGCATCTTTTGCATTTGTTTGTTTGTTGTTTTGTGCAGGTTTTCGAATAAACGAGAGGAAACTCTGCCCATTTTTGGCGGATTAGGAGCTTCCGGGACCCCCAAAAGCACCCAATACCTTAATAAGTCATTTGAAAACATTGTAAACTTCATTGATCCATTTTTATAAGGATCCAAACTCTCCCAAAGAGAAACCATTCTAACCGAAGTAATAAAAGAGTAGGCTACACAGTGCCTAGTTTTCTTTCCCCTTAGGGGAGTTGGTGTCTTGTGGTGTGCTTGTTTACTTTGCTTAAAAGTCTTTCAATTTTTGCAATTCATCACCTAAGGAAAGATAAAATTCATCACAAACAACAACAACCACGATTAATTTAGATTTCTTTTTGGCAAAAGTAGTCTTTTAATTGTTAGAATAGTTTTCCATTTTTGCAAGTTTCAATTCAGTATTTTTTCCTTTTTGCAAATAAACCGGTCCCCTCAGCGCCCCTAAGTAAGCTCACGCCAAACAGGGATTGGACAATGTGGACTTAGTAATTAGAAAACATTTACTTTATTGCAATTTTATTTTTGGCAAATAAACCCATCCCCTCAGCTCCCCGGTGTATTCTCTGAACCCTTGCGAGCCTAGCTCAACCTGGGGAACTCATCAAAATCAAGGTTGGTCAATGTGGATTTAGTATAATTAGGACAATCTTGAAAATTGTTATTGTTTAGTATGGAAACCACATAAAGGGAGTGTGTGAAGTCAGGTGGGAACTTTGAGATCTAGGTTCTCCCTGCGTTGGACATCCGACACCTTTATTGAGCTTGTTATCGTCCTTATACACACCTACTAACGTGGGGAAGTCTCCAACCCACTTGGTGTGTCCTTGGAGGCACAAGCCTAAGTCCAGACCAACTGTCACCTCAATCCATACTTCTTCCCTCTAGGCTCACTCCTAGGAAAACCAAGGGGGGTAGACCCTATTTAACTATGTTAAGTTTTAATTAATGATCTAGGAGTTAATTTGGTTTTTTATTAGGGATGCCCAACCCAATGACAAGCAAACAATGCAAATGCAACTTTGAATGATAGGCAAACATTTTCTTTAAAAATACAATAAATAGACCAGTCCATAAAATATACCCAAAGTTTACTTATTCAGATATGCACATAAACATATATTTACAACATAAAATAAAACATGAAATATCTACACAATGAATCAAATAATGAAACAACTATTTCCAAATGAATAAAGAATGCTTTCAACCCAAAACAATGACGCTTCAATACATGTAAATATCCACAATGAAAAGATTGTTGTAAAATAAATACCTTGAAATTGAAGATTGCTTGGAAAGTAAAAATTGCATGGAAAGTAAATTGCTTGAAAATAAAATTGCCCAACTTGGAAAAAAAGATTGCTTTGAAAGTAAAAGTTGAACTTGAAATGCAATGTTGTGAAAGTAGTGTTGGTTGATTTTAATAAGTTTTAGGTCTCTCATGAATTAAGGGGAAGTTAAGTGTGAGAGATACAAGCCTAAACTATGTGACTACCCCTAATTATTATCCCTTCAACCAAAAGGAAGTGTTGGGTGCTCAAGAAGAAGGACAAATAATGTCATTCCCTAGCTCCACAAGTCAAATCCGGAATGCTTGGGCGCTCAAGCAAGGAGGACAAGTAGTGTCGTGAAGTCCTCCCTGACTTCAACCCCTTGTAGCCTCCCAAGTCACCCTTTTTGGTGGTAGAAGCAATACTAATTTGGGTGCCCAATTAGTCTAGCCACACGGTCCTTTTGCCCTTTCTTAGTTACCCAAGATCCACAAAGTGGCAAGGGGAGGGAATATGAGGCAGAAGGCGGAGCACAAATTTAATTACTTTCCAAAACAAGAAATAACTCTAGCCTTCACAATATTGCAAGCTTGGCATAGCCAAACACAATGCAAGGTGTGGGAACAATAAACTTGAATGAAATAACTTGAAAGTAAAGTACAACAATACTAGCCACACAACTTTTCCTTAAGGACAAAGGTGGGCAAAAGTCTAGTAACTTGGCAACCTCACAACAATGGGACAATGTGGAGGACAAGCCTACCGATTTTGTGTCAAGGTGGGTGAAATGAAAAATAACTTAAATGAAAGAATTAAACTAGCCACACAACCTTCTCTTTATAGGAGAAGTGGGGCAAACAAGAATATGTAAAAACAGAAAATTAAAATCTAATCTAGCCTTCACGATTTTGCAAGGTTGGCATAGTCAAACACAATGCAAGGTGTGGGCAAACTAAAGTTAAATTACAATATCAGATTTTTTAATTTAGAAATGAGAATGCAAGCCCAAGAGACTCTCTTGGGCTTCTTACAATGTAAAGGAAGATGAGAAATGAACCCAAACTCTTGGAGGCTTCCTTGAGTGTTTTGGGGCCAAATTTGAGTAGCACCTCCCCTTGACCTGGCAAGAACCTGCATAAAACAGCAAGGGCTTCTTACAATGTAAAGGATGTTGAGAAATGAACCCAAACTCTTGGAGGCTTCCTTGAGTGTTTTGGGGCCAAATTTGAGTAGCACCTCCCCTTGACCTGGCAAGAACCTGCATAAAACAGCAAGCTATGTTTGCTGGAAAATGCTACAAAACACTTTAGAGTTGATTAATTTATGTTAGTACATAAACATAAATTAAAAGAAAAATTCCTGAACTTAAAAATGGAGTTTAAAAGACTATTTCAGACCAAAGAAATGCTAGAATGTAAGAGGAAAAGATGGAGATGAAAACAAAAATAAAAATGATGCCTTGGATGGTTGAATGACTAAATTTCCAAATGTGAAATTCACTCCTCCAAACCCTTTGATGACCTGCAAATGAGTATGTTCTTGCTACACAGTACAACAAGGAGGTGAGAGCATCTAATAAGCTTGTAAAATACTTTTCAAACTTGAAAGAAACAATCACAAAACTAATAGCAATTATTCCCAAACAAAATACTTTGCTTGGGTCTCCAAGTTAAACCAATGAAGCAAGAAATACAAGAAATGAAATGCAGCAATATCACCTCACAAGAACACCATAAACAACATCAAAAAGACTCCCAAAGCACACCATAGGTCCTCCAAATCTTCTTTTATTATTCAGAAAAAGTTGTTGCAAATAATTGCAGCAACTTTTACAATGAGAGAATGGGAAAGAGAGAGAGAAGAGAGTGGGAGAGATTTGGGCAGCATAGACTTGCTCTGAGAATAGATGGAGAAATCAGGAGGGGTAGGCATTATTTTATACTTGAGAGAGAGGAAAGACCCCTCTTGAATGAGCTCCAAGTGTCACACATCCAAAATAGATGGACAAAGTCAAGGAGGGCGCACTTTTAGAGTTTTGGCTAGGTTTAGGGTTTGAGGGGTGAGAGGGGAAGGGGGAAACAACCTTTACCTTTCACCCAACATGAAGTTAGGCTCAAGGAGGGGCGCACTTAGGGTTTAGACAGCCATTTCACTTTAATTTTTATTTCCCATGTGTTCATGAGCAAGGGGGGTGCACTTTTCACTAGGGAGTGACCACTTTTCGTTGTTGGCTTAGCAAGTGGGGGGATTTTAAGTGGAAAATCATTTTTCCAACTTAGGAAATACATTAGTAATCATTTCCCCACTCGCTCTCATGACTTTAGTCACTTTTACAAAATTTGTCTTTTTTACCTTAGCCAATTAAATGCTGATCTTTTACTGACTTGGACTCCTCATGGACAAAGACCTAGCAAAAATTGTCCAATTGAGTTGAAACTTGGTCCAAGGGTGTAGGGGGTAATCTGCCATTTGATTTGAGTACCCACACCCCTATACAAAATCCCCAAGGACCAAATTTTTACATTTTACATCAAAAATAATTAAAATTTCCAATTAATGGAAAATTTTAATAATTAAAAAAAAAACCTATCAAAACTTAACAGAATTCCGCAAGACTCTAGAAGATGTCTAGCATGGTCATTTACAACATTCCTAAACCTTAGTCACCCCTTGGGCTTGTTATCACACAATTTGTACTTTGATAAAAGGAAAGGTAAAAGGAAAGCAAATTGGTGTAACTTGAGGTTATCCTATTACTCTCACCTCAATATGATTCCTCTTTCTATTTAGGGTTGTAGGCCCAGGGGAGATGTCCTCGGTGACCTGGGGTTTGAGAAGGCAAGGTTGAAAAGGCTATTAAAAGGTCCCCTTTCACAAGTCACTACTGATCAAAAAGTCCCGGGTTTATAACCAATGAAGTGATAATATATCAAGATGTACCTGCCCGGAACAAAGCAACAAGAAACTATATATTTTGCAAGTAAAACTTGTCGTTAGCACTTCATAAACCACAGACTTTCTCAATAAAATCAATTGGTTGATAATGATGAAGTAAACAGACAATTATAACAACAATATTTATGAGACAATACTTCACAACAATTACCTTGAAACAATTTCAAAATGACTAAGAATAATCACTCATTAACACCATAATACTAGCATTTATCAGAAGCAAACAAGACAATGCTTTAATCAACCTTTTCAATTGCTTTTAGAAGCTTTTTAATGCTGCAAAGTATGGTTGTAGCTTACTTTAGTAACAACAGCAATAATGTTAGTAGGTTAGGTTATTCTAATGTTAGAAATGGTTAGTAGGAAGCTCAAGGTGTAGGTTTTGATGGTTCTATTGATCAATCACTAAATAAGAAGTCTTAGACTAGTGCTTTTAGGGCAAATGGAGTCAATGATATGGCAGCAAATGTTGGAGGAAAATGATGATGGTGGTAGAGTCAAAGACAAGAGAGATTAATAGTTGGAGTGTTGGTATCCCAAGGCTCCAACTATCAAACCCTTGGGGAAACTAGCTACTAAGGTGTAGGTAACCCTAGGCCTTAATAGATTTCCCTCCCTCTTTAACTCAATTATGAAGCAAAAACGGCTAAGATCAAGCAATAAATACTAGGGTGTTGCAATGGAGCTAAACTCTCTCCTAGGTTCGTGGGACCTTTCGAGATTGTGGAGAGGAAAGGGCCCGTGGCCTATCAACTAGCCTTGCCTGATTCTTTGAGGCATATGCACAATGTTTTTCACGTATCTGTTTTGAGACATTATATTAGTGATCCTACACATGTTATTGACATGAGTTCCTTGCAGGTATCGGACGAGGGGGCGCTCACGGCTGAGCCGATCCGCATCCTGGATCATCGCATTCACAGCTACGACGTCGAACAATAGATCAAGTCAAGGTCCAGTGGGACAACTATAGTCCACACTCGACGACCTAGGAGGACGCATATGATATGCGCCAGCAGTTTCCATTTTTGTTTGATAGATAGACTTATGATACTGTGATACACATTATTTCGGCACTTATATACTATAAAACTTCAGGACGAAGTTTAGACCAAGAGGGGGGTGTATGTAACATCCCACTCTTGCGCGCACTAGCGAACTTATTCTTTGAGGACACTTGCTTGCAAGTGATCCGGATTATTATACTATTAGGCATTTGATTATGATTATGAGGCGTTATGGATTGATGACATGTTATGTTGTTGTATTGACACAGACGGGTGCTATTGACTCGGTTTTCCTGAGTGTGCAGGATTTTGGACCTTGAGGATGCAGAGGCATCGATGAAACCCTTGGACTCCGGATCGAGTCAGGGAGTGAACTATTGGGATTTGATTGTTGTATATATGACATTTGTGCATCTGATTAGATGATATGATTATGGATATATTTTTGACATGATTCGTTAATGATGCAGGCTGACGATAGCTTGCCGACCAGACTCACATGTCGAGTAGAGGGTCATGCACGATAGCTAGAGACGTTGAGGGAGAGGTGTGGATAGCAGGCCTGCCACAACCTACTAGCACTCTCGTCGTGGCTCGAACTGTAGGTTAACGACTACCTAGTTCGAGAAGACCCACGATGCCGTAAGGGCAGACTGCGACAATCGCTCACGATGATTCTAAGGGGCGCGCAATAAGGCAGGGGCCTTATTCCTTAGAGGCCCTTAGTCTCCCACAAGATTACCTTGCGGAGTATTGACTCTAGGGGTTTTTGATGTCTACCAAGTCAGTCAAGAGGCGAGTGGCACCCTTGGAGCACATAGTGCGTCTTGAAGGGCAAGTCGCGCAAGAAAAATGGAAAGAGGCGAGTGGCACCCTTGGAGCACGTAGTGCATCCTGAAGGGCACATCGCGCAAGGGAAACAGAATGAGACGAGTGGCACCCTTAGAGCACCTAGTGCGTCCTGAAGGGCACGTCGCGTTGTTAATTAATAAATGGATAAACCTAGATGGCCTTAGGATGAATAACGTGATAAGAAAGATTTAAAACATTTYCCCTAATAAAATGTCGCCTAGCCTAGGAAAATAAAGTCTAGGTCTAAGTGATACTTGTGATAAAAAAAACATTATCTATTTATATAAAAATTAAAATTAAAATAAATAAATAATAATGATAATCATCATTAATCATGTGACGAGAAGGGGGTAAGTAATTCATTTAATTTATAAAAATCTTTTGGGGGATAAAATTTAAAAAGGGGAAATAATTGTTTTGTCGCTTATGCTAATTAAAAATTATTAATTAAAAAGGAAAAAGGGAAAAAGTTAATCTTCTACACCTGTCAATTTGAGTTTTAAATGAAAAGGGAAAGAGGGAAATTTAAAAGAATTAGGAAACTAAGAAAAAGCGGGAAACATAAAAAGAAAGGGGAAACACAAGGAAAAAGCAGAAAGTTTAACTTAGTAAGGTATCTAGCATTTAAGAACTTTCTAAATTAAAATCAACTAGTAAATTAGTAAGGGGGAAAGTCATTAAAACTTGTAAGGGAATATGGGGACACCTAGGAGCGATTCTAGGAGTGCTTTTAGGTGGGTGAGAGAAATAGGAGTAATTAATTAATTAATGAAATTAATTTATGGAGGAATGAAGGGGATGGGTGACACATGTACGGGGAGGATTTTTATGAATTAATTTATTAAAAATAAATTAAATAGGAATTAGGGAAAGTAAATGACTTAGAAACTCTATATAAAGGAAGGAGGAGGAGGAGGAGGATGGATCTCTTCTGTGATGCGTAACATTACGCTGCAGAATTTTAGACTTGACTGACTTAGCAGGATGGACTTCCAACGAGCCGTGAAAGATTGAACAACTCCTTGTTCAAAATTCAAAGTTCAGAAGTTCAGTCGGTCTATATGACCAACATTTTCCACATTTTCCATACCCTTCGGGGAATTGTAATAAGAGATGTTGCATGATGAACTCTGTAAAAGGTCCTACCCACCTTAGACTTCGGCATGAGTTGTTACTCTGGAGTGTTTTTTTTACTTGTTAATTATATTTTGCTATCTAAGCAATTTATAATTTCCGAGTTTTTTTCACTCAATTTCTCCAAAGCTGAAGTATATAATCATGGTTAGGCCTTAGCATGGATCTCAGCCTAGTGTCTAATGTATATTACCATACTAAACATCCTCCTAAGGTTTTATGGAAATGTGCTAAGTCCCCCTTAGGATTTTTTAATTTTTTCAGTTAATTAAAAAATTTCCGTAAAACGGAATTTTTTAATTATAAAGAGATGTTGTAATAAAAAAGTGGTACTAGGAGACTTCATATGCCTTGGGGGTGCTCAATTTTGGACCTAGAGAACCCACATTACCTAAGTACCCACTTTGGTGAGTGAAATTGGTGATTTTAATCACTAAAAATCAATTTTACTCACAAAACCCAAAAAATACATAAAAAAATTAAAAAAAAATCAGCAAAGGCTATTTTCTGGGAAACATGTTAGGGACATGTTTTGAGTTAACTCTTCCCAAATTAAGTTGAATAAGGCAATGTGGCACTCAAAGAGGAGTTAGAATAAGTTTGGGTGGGATTTCTCTTGAGCTGGGAGGTGCACCCCTCTTAGGATAGGTGGTGCATTCTTGAAGAGGGTGTCCACCTTTTGAGAGGTGGTGCCCTCTCCTTGGCCCTCACTCTCACACTTGTCATGGTTTGAGGATAGAAGAGAGGTGGCAGCCCTTTCCTTTACACTTGGCTGCCCACACTCTCCCAAGTGGTGTGCCCTCCCTTTCCAAGTGGTGCGCCCTCCTCCTTAAAGCTCTCCCATCCTCTTGCTATATAATGGAGCTTAGTCTCCCTTTGTAATCAGAATTGGTGATGTAAAGTTATGCTATTGTAATTTGTTTCCGAGCTATTGTGGAATAAAATTTAAAGACTTTGGAGGTCACTCTTGGTGTCTTGTGTCGATGTGTGGATGCCATTCTTCTTTGTGGATGTGTTGAGATTATGGTAAACCTCTCTTCTTGCAATTGTATTTGTTATTAATCCTTTAATAAGATATTAGTGAGCTAGCTTGCATGACTAGATCTTATTATAGCATGTTTAATCTATGATTTCATGTCATTCTTGCTTGAATTCATGTTTTCTAGACTGAATGTGTAGGAAGTAGATGCATCTACTTTTAACAATTTCTTGTAAAATTGTCTTAAGTTTGCAGGATCTCTAATTTGGAGGAGTGGAAGACTCTAGCTTGAGTTTCCAACACGTTCAAGTCCATCTAATCGGAAGGATTCCCTCTTCAATACATCAAAGAGACCCCATAGCCCAAAGTTGGCTTCCATCCGGCATTTCTTTCTCCCTTATCTCATTTTTCTCTAAAATTTATTTGGGTTACTAATTGCTTACTTTATCTCAGATCTACATCAAATCTCAAAATCCTTTTTATCTAAGTTAGTAAGTGCAATTAAAGCTTAGATCTAGATTTCATTTTATTTTATTATCTTAAGCTAGATCTAGCTCAAGAAGCGTCATTTTTAGCGAGTAATTTACTTCGAAATTTTTAGAGGCTAAAAGTTGACTTATTTCAAAGATATTTTAATTCCATATTTGGCAATTAGAGTGCCTTTAGTTTGTTGTTTTAAAACAGAAAACAAAGATCCTAAGGAGACTAGCTTTTTAGTTTGCTCTTCTTAGTTCCTTTTGCAAGTTTTACACTAGTTTTACTTAGTCAATTTTTGAGTTTCCATACTAATAACCAAAGACACTTCCAAAGTGTTTTTGGCCATCTTTTGTCATTGTTTGTTTGCTATTTTGTGCAGGTCGGCGAACAGATAAAAGGAAACTTTGTCCATTTTGAGCGGATTTGGAGCATCCGGGAGCACCCTTTTCTTCAATAAACATTTTGTAAACTTTGTAAACACTTGTGACCCCCCTAATGAATGGTCACAAGTCATTCCAAAAAAAAGATTTGTAATTTCATTAATAAAATCAGTGGGGCTACAAGCTCCCACTCTTCATCCCCCCTAGGGGGAACAGTGTTTTGGTGATTGTCTCATTTTCTGCAATTTTAGCTTAGAATCAATTTTCACACGTAAGTATAAGTTAAAATTAATCTCTCAATTCATCACAAAGCACTACAATCTTCACATAGATTAGATTTCAATTTGGAAAGGAATACTTTAATTGCTAGTTTAGATTTCCTTTCAGCAGTTTTATTTCTTGTTTAAAATAAACAACTCCCCTCAGCTCCCAGTGTTGTTCCTGACCCTTCTAGTTGCGAGCTTAT
>JASDQU010245921.1:0-10614 GCA_032191745.1 Picea mariana
CTCCCATATATCTCACACATTTCATCTTTTGGGATGGATTGAGAGGTGGCAACCCATATGTTACACTTGTCTGTCTCAATCTCTCCAAGTGGTGCGCCCTCCACTCTTGAGCTCTCCAACCCTCTTGCTATATATTGGAGCTTAGTCTCCCATTGTAAACTAGATTGGTAGACCTAGAGTTATGTTGTTGTAATATGCTCTCAAGCTATTGTGGAATAAAGGATTGAAGACTTTGGAGGTCACTTTGTGCTGTTGTGCAAATGTGTGGATGCCATTGTTCCATGTTGATGTGTTGAGGTTATGGTAAATTTATTTTTTTGTGAATTTCATTGTTAATTTATCCTCGAGTAGTAAGATATTAGTGAGCTTGCTTGCATTGCCAAATATTATTATTTCTAGCATGTTTAGTCTATGATCTCATGTTATTCTAGTTTGATTTGCATGATTTCTAGATTTTACATGTAGGAAGTGGATGCATCTACTTTTAACAAGTATTTTTGTAGGATTGTTCTAAGTTTGCAGGGCCTCTAGTTTGGAGGAGTGGAAAGCTCTAGCTTGAGTTTCCAACACCTTCAAATCCTTTAAATCGAAACAATTTCCCTCTACAACACACTAAGGAGACTCCATAGCCCAAGATTTGTTTCCATCCGGCACTCTTTCTCTCTTATATCATAAAAAAAATTAATTTCCTTTTGGTTACTAGTTTGCATGCAAATACTTAGATCTTAATCATATTTCAAAATCTTMATTTGTCTAAGTTAGTATGCAAAGATAAAGTTAGATCTAGATTTMAATTTCATTTCACAATTCTAAGCTGGATCTATCATAAGAAAATCTATTTTTAGCAAGCTTTTCTTTTTCGAAATTTTTAAATACTAAAAGTAGGTTTCTTTCAAAGAGATTTTACTTTCATATTTGGCAAGTTAAGTGCCTTTACATTGYTGTTTTAAAACAGAAATCAAAGATCCTAAGGAAACAAGCTTTCTAGCTTACTTTCCTTAGTTAAATTTTGCTTGCTTTCACTAGTTTTACTCAGTGTTACCAACATCGACAGCAATAAAATATCGTTGAGGGTCCGAAAAAGAAAATATCAGCAACATCAGGGAAAATATCGGAAAATGTCATAAGAACGAAAAAAAATACAAAAATATTCAATTTTTTCAATTTTTTAAATATCTAAAGCATCAACAACAAGAAAATAAATGCATTTCCACATAAATATGAAAAGAGAAATGATATATAAGATGTCTAGCAAACTCGAATACATCACAATCTACAGATCAACATTGAATCATGTCCCGAGTCTAAAGCCTCAAAATATCATCAAAAAATATAATAAGTGACAAATGTATCTCATCATCATGAGTCATCTACAATGAAATCAAATTAATTCTAATGATTCCCTCTGCTCCTTTTACGAGAAAAGGCGATAGCTTTTCCTCTAGAGGAAGAAGCCCCTGGGGTTAGCACTGGACTCTGACGTCCTGTAGAAGAAGCAAAAACTAGACTCTGGTGTCCTCTACTGGTGCTACTTCTAAGTACAACTCCCTCTGTCGAAGTTCGTGAAGATGGTGGTTGACTCTGCTCTGTAACATCCTCCTCCTCTGCCTCCTCCTCCTCCTCCTCCTCTACTACTGCCCCCTCTACCTCCTCCTGTATCCAATCAAGCATCAATTCTAAGATAGGCCTCTCGGACTCAACCCTCCTCGTCTTTGGTTGAAGGCAAACTTGTCTCTTTCTCCTTTTCTCTCCAAACCCCACACTTCACTTGCAAAATGAGAGAAAAAAAGTCAAATTCGGACTTTATTTCCGACCCTGTCTGCGTGCCTGAGACATTTCCGATCGTAGCGCGATAATATCGCGCTATTTTGGTAAATAGCGCGATATTATCGACAGAGGTAACTCGCACGCTATTTTCGGCGATAATATCGCCAAGACCGATTTTGGCGATATTATTGCTAACATCGCGATAATATCGCGATGTTCGTAACACTGGTTTTACTTAGTCAAATTTTTTGGATTTTTCTAACATAAGTTCAAGACACTTCTAATGTGTTTTGGGGCACTTTTCATTGTTGTTTTTGCAGGTTTAGCGAACATCCAAAGGGAAACTCTATTCATTTTGGGCGGATTTGGACATTCTGGGACCCCAGGGAACACCCATTTTATCAATAAACTCATTGTAAGCATTGTAAAGACTTGTGATCCCCCGAATGAATGATCACAAATCACTCCAAAAAATATTGTTGTAAATCCATTAATAAAATCAGTGGGGCTACAAGCTCCCACTCTTCATCCCCCTTGGGGGGGAACGGTGTCTTTTGTGATTGTATCCTTTTTGCAATTTTGGCTTAAGTTTACTTTTCACATCTTAAGATAAGCTAAAAGTAACTTTAAAATTTATCACAAATCACTACAAAACTTAGTTTAGATTTCATTTTGGCAAATAATTTTTTAATTGCTAGAATAGATTTCCCTTTCTGCAATTTCAATTTCGCAAGTTTTTATTTTGCAAATAAACCAATCCCCTCAGCTCCCCTAAGTAGGATCACGCCAAACAGGGGTTGGACAGTGTGGATTTAGTAATTAGAAAACATTTACTTTATTGCAATTTTATTTTGGCAAATAAACCTATCCCCTCGGCTCCCCTGTGTATGTTCATAACCCTTCCACTGCGATCTTAGTCTCGATCTTTGGAAGTAAGTTCCACGTAGAACCAGGGTTGGTCAGTGCGGATTTAGTTTAACTTAGGGAAAACTTTAAGACCTATTGCTTGTGTGGAAACACAAGAGGGTTTGTGTAAGAAATCCGGCGGGAACTTTGAGATTTAGGCTCTCCCTGTTGGATCTCCCGCGTTCTCTTGAGCTTGTGTGCACAATCAGAGGGATATTCTCCCTGTTGGATATTCGGCAAGCTCAGCCTCCACTCTAAGGAATAGCCTCTTAGAGGCCACATCTATATTAGTTTTCTTTTATGCAATAAAAGTCATTCTAAACATTAATCAACACTTAAAACTTACAAGGAGATTTCATACGACAATCTTCATCTCAACAGTGTTACAGATATCTCATTATTTGGCACTGGTCTCATTATTTACTTTTAAGCCATTTACTTCAAGTAATTATATTTACAAAGCACTTCCATTTATCTTGAAGTATCTTATTTGCTTATGGTTATTTACTTGCAAGTATAAGTATCCTTTTGATTATCTTTCATGCAAGTATTTCTTTGGTTTTGAGTATCTTTATCATAAGTAATTTTGGTGAATGAATGAATGATATATGTTGCTAGTGTAGATTTACTCATTGTTATATTGTCTTTCAATAAACTCCTAAACTCTATTTCTTGTACTTAGATTAGTTCAAGCCTTAGATTATTTTCTTTAAGGACTACCCCCCCTTGGCTTCGCTAGGAGTTGGCCTAGATGGAGGAGTCGAGGATCAGGAGACAACACCTTGACTCGAGACTTGCCCCCAAGGACACACCCAGTGGATTGAAAAAAAATTCCACGTTACATGAGGTGTGTATAAAGGCGGCAACACTCTGAAGGGCCATTATCCCAGGAAGGGAGCCCTGATTTTATAGCAATAAAATCATCACAGATCTGGTTTTCCCGCAAGGGTTTTTCCAGGGGTTGTTTACTCGAAATCTTTGTGGAATGTGATTGGTTTTTGTTTTAAATGCTTTCGCTAATGTTTCGTTGATTACCTAGTTGTGCTAATAATTAATAAAGAGAATTTATTATGATTATTAGTCATGTGATAGGCTTGCGGGAAAATAGACAATAGCTTCAACAAAATATTCTTCCTTTATTTTCCAATAAATTTCCACCAGTTTACAAATGAGAGGCACTCCTCTTTTATAGATGAAGAAGAGCCCTGAAACCATTTACAAAACCATGGTAAGAATCAAAAACCGTGGGCAAAATGTTATTTTAGATGTGCTCTTACAAATAGAAATATGATTCTTCTACTTTTCATGGTGCATGCCCTTTAGGAAAGGGTCAAAGTGGACAAAAAAACCCAACATGCTACTTTTTTGATGGAAAAAATCATGTGTCAAATCAAAATTCACCCTTTCACTCAAGTTGTGAATTAGGCATGTACTCAAATAGGAAAATGGGTGCTCCACGGATCAAATAATACTCCAATGTGTAATAATTACCTAAGACGATGGGTTTAGCCCCCTAAGCCATCACTAATTTGTAGTTTCCAAGTAACAATTTCCTAGTAAGCATAACAATTAAATTAATTTTGACACTTGCCTAAGTTTTACCTAGATAAACATTATTAATTGTATTAAATGAGTCCATTCCGAGGGAAAACCCACATTTCCTAAGTTTTCAATTAAGAGATAGGCAATTAATGAAGTTAGAGACGAAAAGGAAAGGGGGGATGATCATGTGATGCTTTCTCAAAGTTGTAGACATGCGTAGGTCAATCTTCATGCTTCTAGCTTTATTTTAGCTAGGTATTTCTTTTTTACAATAGCATTCTTGAAGGAGTCTTACTACTTCGGTCTGCATACACTTCCCCTTTCTTTTCTTTTGTTTGACAATTTTTTCTAAGTCCTTTTTTCTTTAGATAAGCATTCTGCTCTCAGGACTTTGAAAGGGTGGGGACCATAGTGAAGTAGTTGTACTTTGTTTGTTTTACTCTTCACCTCTTTAGCCATTATGGCTTTATTTGATTTAGGCCTTCAACTTTGACTTTTTCTTTTGACCTTTGAGAAAACATACATGATGGGATGTCATTTTTTTAAATGCGGATGGAGATGAAAAATGTTGATATATGGTTAAGGTATGGAGTGTGCTATCCAGTTTGAACACCTAGTAGTGCGAGTAATCTTAGGGTGGACGCACTTCTAACAAATAAGATGTTTGTCAAGGTAATACGACGCAAGTGATAAGATTTTGTATGTTATGACATTCTAATCAACGGTCGCAAGGTAACCACAACTTCACGACATGCCAGAAGGTTATATCATCATGCCTAGGTAGGTATTACACATGGAGTATTTATGCAGTAACTTGGAGCATCAAGGTGCACTGATATCTGAGCATTTGCAAGAAGCACATCGTGGTTCATCAAGCAGGCATCATGTAGCAAATTTGGAGAATGAAAGGACTTAATCTGGATCTGAGAAAAGATGCAGGATCTATCATGCAGGCAGGTACATGATATCGTTGTGAGGGTATCCAAAGTATGCTACCCCTGAGAGGGTAACAGGTAGTGCGCATGCCCTCGATCCTCTAGATTAAAATTTGCCTGCCACGACTAAACATAAGTCAAAGATCCCACAATATTCCAAGTCCTATACTACAAAACTTGCCTCGATGCAACTTTAGTACTAAATAAAAGGCAAACATATTTAAATCCCAGCCCCCAATAGGAATCCAAAGACACCCCTTTTGCTTCCCAGTTCAACATGCACCATTTATTAAATACAACTTCACCAGCATACAATGCAGGAAGTAAAGAATCACCCCACGATGCTCAAGGTTTTGTCTCCCTTCCAAATACTCCTTGTTACTGACCAAAAAAAAAACCTTCACCCATAGACTCCAAACTAGCTTGGGGTTTGGAATCACCACCCTTGACAATTGTCAACACCTGCAACAAAGAGGCCATTTCAGAAGGCACAACATTATTCTCGATCATGAAAACCCCATTAATCTGAACATTCTCTGCACTAGTCCCTATGTACTCCACCCCACCCACATGTTCTACAGCATGTAACACTTCCTTTGAAACCATTGCTAGTTCCTTCAAACGCCCTAAACCTACACATCCTAAGTCACCTCAACCATCTAGGTCTGGACATCCACAGACAATCTAACAACCAAATTGTTTTGGGCAACAGGTGAATCCGGCAATTTGCTTGAAGACAATGGAAGCCATTCTTCTTGCAAGTTAAGTTTTGGGTTTGCAACCCCTTCAAACTTTGCAGTCAATGAAAACACAACATTCGACCAAAGCCAATCAGATGTACACAATTCAAAGGCGAATACTTCAATGGAGAATGTTCATGCAAACGAGACCTCCTTGAATACACACGACCCTCTTCTTCAATGGCCCAAACTGGTGATCTCCCTCTAGTTGCAAAAGAATCCGATCCACCCTTCGAAGAATTAAAACGACCATGGCCAGCAGCCATGCCCACAAGACACCCTACAGCCGTATGGTCATAGGACCCCCGACTCTACCCACATGCTCTCTCTCTCCCCCATGCTGCTCTGTATGGCCGCAGGACCTTGTGCCCTCCTGTGGCACTCTCCCCATGCAGCTCTCTCCTCGTCCCCTCATGCAGCTCCAGAATCGTCACAGCTTTTCTGATTTCTTTTCAGGTTGACTCACATAGTTAAAGAGTGAGGAAATGTGGAGATGCCATAGAGTCTTCAAAAATCCAGCTTGTTATATAGAAGAGGAAGTATGGGGGGTCGTTTGCATACTTACAAAAGGAAACTAAAGAAATCAATTAGATGGTACTTGATCATGGAGTGAAGTTGTTGCTGGCAATAATGTTGCTGAATATGCAACTGATAATTCAATTACTGCATATGTTGGGGATTAATTACACACATGATTTGCTTATCAAGAAGAAAATATCCCTATGATGGGATGTTAGCTTCTGCATTGTATGATTATGAAACCCTATTCAGTGTCCTCCTTTGCTCTAGTATGGTTGCTAATGTATATTGAGAGATGTTGCTATCATATGTGAGGGGTCGTTGAATGTTGAGGAGGACAAATGCAGATGCTGAAAAAAGTATCCCTTTTCTGGATAAGCAGAACTAGAAATCCACAAGAAGTATTGTGTTGGTGGTTGTCTTCAATGATTAATGGAGGTAGTAGTTTATGTGGTTGTCTTCCAAGATGAATGGAAGTGTCCTTGATTGATGAATTCAGAGACAATAATTTTTTACATTATATTAAATGGAGTGGATGAGGGGTCTTAGGCTCCTTAGAAGACATCACTATGTCAAGGAAGAAGGTCTTGGGACTCTGTGAGAGCAATGGTTGGAGAGATGTCTTTTCGATGGCATCATCAATGTTAGAACATGGATAATGAATGATAATGTAGATCTAGGATCTTATACTATAAGGATACATCTATCTTGTGAGGGCTTATAGTCATATATTCCCTTTACAATGTA
This sequence comes from Picea mariana, assembly GCA_032191745.1. Lineage (NCBI taxonomy): Eukaryota > Viridiplantae > Streptophyta > Pinopsida > Pinales > Pinaceae > Picea > Picea mariana. The sequence continues at coordinate 7,157 of JASDQU010245921.1, forward strand.
TCAAGTAAAGAAATCCCTTAAAAAGACTTCACATTCCTTTAAAAATCACGAAGTGATAAGTTAGTTTCCTATTGAAAGAGAGCCCTTGACACACAACTTAAATGCAACTATGATGTATAAGGTAAGTGGTTAGGTGGTTAAAACTCCATAATCAACCTAGGGTGCTGTATAATAATGTAATGAGAAACTACGACATCATCATAAAATATCTCACAGATGGGATGTAAGGGATGAGATCGGCGGCAACAAATCCATGGCAACATACTGCAGAGCAAGGAAGGGATATGGCTTCTAGTACAAGGAAAGGTAGTACTTCGTCACCCATTAATATTACAGAAAGTGACCAGAGCTCCTACCGACGGTCAGACAGAACCCTTAATCACTCCCTAGCATGATGGACGGCTTCCCATTGTGGTTTGTAATGGTTAGGCTAGTTCATATGGGAAGCTTGGCTCTCTGAAGGTCGTTCTCAATGTGCCTGCCAGCAGGGGAAGGTATCTATCCCTGTGATCTGTTTTTTTAGCAACATTGTTCGGGTCCTTTTGAGGCAGTTTGTTCTCCCTCGAATGGATTACTAGAGGGGAATGGATTATACTCCACCAAAACTGGTCTATGAGGCCCCCAACAGCGGGATTGGCAGGGGAAGTGGAAGGCACAGAGGCCGACCACCCAAATCCAGCAGTGTCAAGAAGAAAGGCATCCAGCATTTAGCAAAAAAAGACCAAAACCTCTAAGGCAAAAGGCTCGAGGCTTCTACCGACAATGCCACTCGATTGCCACAAAGGAAATGGTGGAGAATATGGAGACCAGGGTGATGAAGGAAAACACCAAACCACTTGGTTGATGAAGAGGTTCAGGAGATTACACCAGACCCAAGAAATTCTCAAGGGAGGGAGACTAAGTATTCCAAGACTCTGGACCTATACTGGGATATCAAAGAGTTAGTGCCTTGTTTTTTTGACAGAATGGAAGCCAAGGATGACACCATTATGCAGAAGCTAGAACAATTCGACGGCAAGTATGATGCCCTGATTACAGCGATCTGGGGTTCAGAGGTTGACTCAGCTGATGGAGAAGAGGCTATAAATGAAGAAAGAGGAGTTGGCCAGAAGACGGAAGCTGGCATGTCAGAGAAGCCAATTAAGTTGGACACTGAAGCCCAGGATTAACCGTCTCTCATTGTTATGTCAAGGTTTTTTCTAAGTATCTTTGTTTACAGCTCTTTTAGGCTCTTAGCTACTCCAGACTTTAAAGACCATCTAGCTTTAGTTTTAAGACTTGATTTACAAGCAGTGAGGCTACATCTACATACTGTGAATGTTGATAGATACCTGTTTTGTCAAAATACTGGGAGGCAGGCTTGTCATCTAACAGCATTGCTCTCAGTCAATGTGTATTATCTTTGCACATATTAATAGAATTTAGCTGACTTACAAAAAAAAAACATCAATCATAAAATATACATCGATTTGTGCTCTTCACCATCGTGTGTAAATGTGTGCACCCTAATATCCTTCACTAACTATCTGGAGACGCTTCAAATACATACACAGTAATTACAGATTATAGTGGAGTGAAATTCTAATAATTAAGAAGATAGCACAACAGAAAGAACCAATACAGAAAATAAGGAGTACATTATAGTTAATGCTGTTAAGTCCTCACTGAATGTAAGTTACAAAAGCAAGTTAACGCTCTTGAGGTTCTCATGACATTTTGTTTCTTATACATAATACAATTGTTCTAAGAAAAATAGAGGGCGGTTTGAAGCACCAAAACAACTTACAAAAAGAAATACAAGCCCCATGATAAACTTGAACCCAGAACGGCAGGATAGAATCCAGCATAAAGTCCTTTTAGGCCCTGTAAACATGCAGACAGTAGACAAGATAAAACATTGTTGAACACAACGTTGGATGAAAAGAAAGGGGCACCTTCGCAATTTAATGTAGACAATGGAAAATGAAGATGAATATTGAAATATGTCATTAACTAATTTCAATATTAAAATCAAGTTGTTTACTTTCATCTTACCTTCATAAATATCAGATACATAGAGTTCGCTGCTTGTCATCAATATCACATGTGTGTTTGGAAGAACTAGCCAAATATAAAGAGATGATGAACTGCAACCTATATTGCACTGTGTCTTGGGGACGAGTGGACAAATTTTGAGGATGGCTGGAAGGTACTTCCAAATTTCAAGAGGACGGGCGGATGGGGATGACAAAAATGTTTTAAAAAATTAAAATATTAAAAAAACATAAAAAATTAAAAAACATAGATTCTAGAACATAGGACTAAGATACAACTCAATAAAAGTAACAACTCTTAAATAATAGGTCCCAAATATACATGTGCATTTGAAAGAACTAGCTAAATGTAAAAAGAGATGATGAACTGCAACCTATATTGCATCATGTCTTGAGAACAAGGGGGCAGGGGTAGAGTGGACGAGTTTCAAGTATGGTTGGAAGGTACATAGGACTAAGATACAACTCAATAAAACTAGATATTCTTAAATAATAGGTCTGAAAGACCAAGTTTGTGTGAATATTAGAACCCTGAAAAAAAAGTGTCGAACATTAATGTTCATTATGGTAGGACATATTCCCAAGGTGCCACTCAAAGAGTAAAAGGAAGCTTAAGTGAAAATCAAAGGCTGAGACTAAAAGGCAGCTTAAGTGAAAATCAAAGGCTGAGACTAAAAGGCAGCTTAGGTGAAAATCAAGGGCTGAGACTAAAAGGCACTTGAATGAATATCAAGGGAAACATTAAAAGATACCTGTTACCCCTCTTTCTGGCAGGGGTATACAAATGGATTTTTGATGAGCAGGACAGTTTGTGATATTCCGATTCTTGGGTAGTTTGCACATTTTTTTGAGGCATCTCACATATCCTAAGGAATGGGTGACACCTTCCAAGTCATTCTCGGTCCTATTTATGCACACATGCACCTCACCTACCCATGCTACATGGAAGATTCATGAGCGCTGGTTTTTATTGAACATTGTGAGCTGATTTTCATCTTTGAAAGACCAACTTGCACTTACAGCCATGTGGACATCCGTGGGGGTTATTAATGTAAACATGTGGTCACTTGAGGGGTGAACTGAATGACTTATGTTGATATGGCACCCATTTGAATTATTCATGATGGCTTGGGCATGATCAAAAGAACACAGCGTGAAGGCTAATGGGCTGAACATGAGGGCCAAACCCTTCAGCTTTTCCGTCATTATAAAATTTAAGCGTTTTATGACCTACTTGGAGGCTTGGAATGCCACTTCCATGCTTCATAGAGACCCCTTGACCCAACATATGACTATGGGCTTCCATTTGACACTTTATTTGAAGATATTGGAGCATTATTTGGCCGGTTTATGGTGTTGTTTTATTGGAGCCGACCCCTTTGGAGCGTTTAGGACCACATTTGGAAGACCAATTCACATTTTGGG
>JASDQU010245925.1:4461-15580 GCA_032191745.1 Picea mariana
TCCTTCATCTCATTATTCCACAATTAAGCATGGGTTCTCTTACTCCACAAAGCGTCTTCCCGTGAGGGCTTTCATCATAAGGGGACCACTTTGGAGTTCATCCATATTTAATTCTTATCAACCATGACAAAAGAATAATGAGTTATATTTACATCAAACAATATTGGGTCCATTACCCAAACCTTTGTGCTACGGGGCTTTCTTCAAGGGTTGACATCAATGACAACCAACCTTAATCAACAATCTCCCCCGTTGTCATTGATGGAAACACTCTAATGCAATAATTAAATCATATCAGTCATGCTCCCCCTGGAACCATGCCTTTGTCCTCTGCATCTGATAAATCTTCTCCCTCTGGAACCATGCTTCTATCCTCTACATCTGATAAATATGCTCCCCTTGGAACCATGCTTTTGTCCTCTGCATCTGATAAATCTCTCCCCCTTTGTCATCAATGGCAAAGGTATCTTTCCATCTGGGGCTGCTCCCCCTGATAGACTGTCCTCTTATGGTTCTTCCTTGTATACATCTAAGACATATAAGATAAGCATTCAAAAAGAATTCAAAAAGCATTCATTTTTGGAATAGAAATAACTCCAAGTCTTTGGCGAAGATATTCAAAGGCTTCCCATGTAAGTGGTTTTGTAAAGATGTCTGTCACTTGTTTTTTTGTGCCCACATACTCAACTCTGATGTTCTTTTTTGCAACCTGTTCCCGTAGAAAGTGATACTTTATTGGAATGTGCTTCGTCTTGGAGTGCATCACCGGGTTTTTTGAGATATTGATGGCACTTGTATTATCACAATATATTGGAATGAGCTCATCATACTCAACCTGTATATTTGTCAAAGTTTGTTTCATCCAAAGAACCTTTGTACAACATGTTGTTGCTGCAATATACTCTGCCTCGACTGTAGATAAAGATACCGATGATTGTTTCTTGAATAGCCATGATACCAAACACTCACCTNCTATGTACAACATGTTGTTGCTGCAATATACTCTACCTTGGTTGTAGATAGAGATACTGATGATTGTTTCTTTCTTAGCCATGATACCAAACACTCACCTAAGTAGAATGTGTTGAGCTCTCAACACACCCTAAAAAAGTCTCTGCCAAACTCTACTTTTTGGGTACCACTTATTGTTTAATTCGGAACAATGTTGTTTTCGCTTATCTTTGTTTTCTACAATTTCTCCTTGATTCTTTAAAATTTTCCTTGAACATGTCGAAACCATCACAACTTAAAGGGAGTAAAATTTGACTAAAGAATCAACCACTAAGTTGTTTCACCTGACACGTCTAAATTTCAACACCCGGAAGAATCAGAGGTGAAAGAAAATTGTCCTAGAAAACTAAGGACGCCGATCACCGGTTTTCGTCGGAATTGGTAAACGAGGATTTATTCTTTCATGATAAGCATTGCACAAGAAAGTTGTCGATGCCCGACTTCATTCAACATCGGCGAAATGCGAAAGGAAATAGTCGTTTGCAGGGAAAGGGAGGAATCGTGGACAACCGATCCCGTAAAAACATTTTGGCATCGGCGAATTTCTAGGAAGCTAGCCCAAGGGAAAGGATGCGATAAGTTCATCCCCGGTTACTAACCCCTGATATCTAATCGACATTGGTGATTCCTAGGCTGGGATAGGAAGCGAGCAACTGAAAGAAGGTTACCACCTCTGTTGGCACTCGTGAGTCCAGTCACCTATCTTTATTTGCCATGTGTCACGTCAGAACCATCCGACGAAAGCAATCAGCGTCGGTGGTTTTTCGTTTGTAAGGAGTATCAACAAAGAATCCCGTAGCTCTGCGCCGATCCCTGACTTCCCCTTTTAGAAAATGACACGATGGGATGTTTTAGCTCTAAGATACGCTAGATATGATGCATTTAATTGATTGATTAATTCCAAGATTGTGCATTAGTATCTAATTCGTGCACAAATCCCAATGACCTTTTTAACTTGTATATACAATGCATCTCCCTCTGCGCCTCCACCTTCAACCTACGCAAAATTGATTACAGAGAATTGGCGGTAAGTAGTTTAAATTTTGTCCCGTTACTTGTATTAACAACTTGATGCGACTGGTAAGTTCTCTCTCGTTATATTACCCTGAATTATTATGAGCCAGATCATTCTGCGTGCAAAGAGGTCCAGAACATCCAGAGGAGCAAGACGAATGGCCTGAAGAAGGCTTCCAAGGTATAGTGAGTATTAAGCAACAAATTTTATCAAGCATACATGTATGTAACAGTCTGGTTTTGATTTCATTTCACATATAAATTAAGATCTAATATTATTCTATGTGCCAGCCCTAATTGAGCGTTTTCGGTTGCAGAAAGATGTCTCCAAAGAAACCTACCACCAGGAAATATCCTAGAGTCCCAAATCTGCAAGAATTAGAAGTAGGAGAAGGATCCTCCCCAGCCGTTGCAAGGAAATTGGAATTCACTTCTAAGGCAACACCGATCATCAAGACGATCACCAAAGAAGCCTTCGCTCAACCCTCAACCTTTGGGGACACAGAGGATAACATTGGGACCAAGACACGATGGGAAGACTTGTTCAAGGAAATAAAGCACGAAGAATTCATCGAGTATGCCCCGCATAGTGATCCTGACATGAGGAAGCTGGATGATGAGGTCTTCGTCAACACCCACAAGTCTTACCTACACATGGTGGCGATCAGAACTCTGGTATTCCCTTGCATTGAAATTTTGAAATGGCTCATTGATCACAGCGATGCACAAAAGTGTGTCATTAATGATGATAATGGTCAAATCGCTGGGGTTTTCCTCCCAGTAGAAGTCCAAAAGTATTACAAGCTCAGGGAGCCAGATGAACATTTGAACAAGGATTTTGTTGTGAAGTTTTATCAGAAGCATGACACCAGCAAAATCATGGCGTCCTGGTGGAGAGAATAAAAAAAATTCACCAACCGAAACTCCGGCTGGTACCCGATGGCCAACTTCAGACAACCTTGTATCTATCTAATGGCTTTCCTTTTCCGGTTGCATGGAGAAAAAGGTTGCTCTAGGTTTTTGGAGGCATGGATGCCTTTGGCTTATACTATCGCCATCTCCAAAACAAGCTTCAATTGGGGAGCGATCATCTCAAAATAGCTTAGCACCTTCATTCTACAGGCTCAACAACCAAAGGAAGGTGAAACTCCTGCCTTCTACATGGCGTCTTATCTATTCGACATCCTCTGTGCAAGAAATGTCTTCACAGGAATGAACCTGAGCTGACACACTTTCGAGCTCCTGGTCCATGTCTATTTTAGCATCTTGTGGGAGAACAAGTATAAAATATCCTACTCTCTCATTTGCGACCAATTTATCACACCTATTCATTTCTTACTATTCAAGGAGTGCCCAAGGATGTCTGATGCAGCCAAAAAAGTTATATAAAAAGTTGGTCACTAGTACCTAGATGAGTACAAAACCTACATTAGGGTTTTCGGTGCCACAGGAGCACCACATTTTCTACCTATATATGTCCTCGACTGACTGGTACTAGGGGAAATATGTTACCAAACTATATTGCAGGGGTACAACACCACTTTGGTGAAGTATAATAAGCGGGCATTCATACCCTATGGGTTTCATATCGGCTTCTACCAGGTTAAAGACACTGCACAGGCCAAGCAAGAGGGATTACGTCAATTGGAATTTCAGTTCCAGACAAGATGTTTTCATAAGAACGATCCCAAGGGTTTGGTATCGAAACATGCATCACAAGTATTTTCTTGTTGGCCTTATGCCCACGACCGGTTTGAGCATGAAATCTTCACTGAAAACGCTCAAGATTGGGGTGAGGTAGTGGCAATAATGGCTGGCCCCAAAATAACCAAGTTCAAGGCCATGAGTTGGGAAGAGCAAGCGACGTCCTTGGATGAAAGAGTGAAAAGAGCAGAAGCAATTCTTAGGACTAGGGAAGAAAGGGTAGCATTTGAATCGGCCAAAACAATGGAAGCTCCCCAAGAAGCCCCTGTACAAAACTGGAATTTTCTCGGAACTCCAGGTGCAAGGGAAAGAGGGACACTATTTCTCCAACATGCTCAGCAAATAATGGATCTAGCATCAAATGATCCGACCCTCTTATCAAGTGTTCCAACCAGTAACCCAGAAGAGAGCCTGACAGGGGTAGGCGACCCCAAGCTCATAGACCCTAGTAACATCAACGGGTCAGATGACCCTAAATTCACACTACCGCCAGTCGATTCACTGGCAGGCACAACGAATCAATCAAAGTCGGGCCGAGTGTCAGTCGAAACTAGTGCGCCTAACCCTCTGTTCGAGTTCATAGATATATACAATGATGATGAGAGTCCGTAGGCATCTCAGAAAACCTCTGTGCATGTAGAAGAAGAGAAGGGAGCCTAGGAAAAAACACCTCTTGTTCCCAATGTTCAGAGTCAAGAGGACACACGAGAAGAAAAAGGATCCGAAAGCGGCTTAGACACAGAAATGCCCGATGCTCCAGAGACCCGAGCAGGTAGTCCCAAGGACAAGTCAAAATTGGACATGTCAAAAGAAAGATCCCCGTAGAAGGACCTTGGTGATGCCATGGCTAGAATACAGGCAAGTATTGAGCTCTCTCCTGACACATCCATTCCACTTGATACTCAGGTCCCCGATAAACATCGGGAAGAGGCTGAGCCTTCGGATAAAAACAAGGAGGTTCAAGAGTCTGATATTGAGCAAATATATACCACTGACAGCCTGGGAAACATGCTCACATGGGGTGACCAATAGATACTAGAGCTAGTAGATGAAGTAGCAGACATCTATGCGATCTCCTATGATCAAAAGAGGAAGGCCATTGTACAAAGGACTGCTAAGAAGAGGAAGATTACTGTGGACTGTTATATTTTGGTTACCATAGAGGAAAGCTTGATAAACACAACAGATTCTCACACGTCTGAACTAATAGGCATGGGAAGAGCCCTCTCTGATGCTGCCCAGGATAGGTCCAGGAGGGATGAAAGAGAACTAGCTGATACTCTAAAGGAACTAGAACACTTGTGCCATATTGTTGAGTATTATAAAGGCGCCACACAGACTGTGGCATATTTGAAGAGTGAATTTTTAGGAGTTTACAATGAGTACAAGAAAGAAAGAACCTTGTTAACTGAAAATATAATTGAATTCCAATAGGACACTCTCATGGCTCTCGCAACATGCAAGGAGATGGAACGATGGCATGAAAGAGCGCAACAAGCGGTGGAAAGGATCAAATACATTGAGGCCATACAATAGGGTCGAGAAAAGGAAGAACATGGAATTTGATTGTTAAGCAAAAATAGCCTCGACCGCATAAAGAGATCCACATAATACTGGACTAAGATGTCCCGGGACCCACATCGAGAGATCCAAGAACAATATGCCAAGTGCCAGAAGCACTGAGATAAAATTAATAAAGTAATGAAAGATATCAAGCTCCCCGAGTTCGGAAACCCCAGTGAGTTTATCGACATAAGAAATGTGCTCAAGATGTATGTTGAACAAGACTCCCTATGGGCCAAAGAGTGCGCGAAGGTAGCCGATGCGAGGCCGGGACAGGTGCGACAATTCACAGAACACCCAATCAGAGCTAAAACCATGTTGCAACAGCTGAATTCCACCTTGATAAAATACCGAGCGGATGCAACGGACATCAGAGGGATATATGCGGCCCCAATGAAACAACACAGATTCCTGTGGGCCCATACTTGTGAAGAACTCTTTATCAGATGGTCCGATTATGAAAGAATCCAACCTTTTCAAGAAACAACTCGAGTGGACAGTTGAAAGACTGTCAGATGATGACACCACGTGGAAATTTTTGATTAGCTCAAATTGCATTTTACAGTTAATTACTGTTAAGACTTTTTATTATAAATAGGAACATCGACTGATGGTCTAAGGGTCGGTGGTTTGTTGCAAGAACTCTTTTCTTTCTAGTTGTTAAGAATTATTTTGGAGCTTCTATGAATGAAGAAGTCCGTCTGGACCAGAGACGAAGTTGTTTTCATCATATGCATGTGTAATTTAGCCTCGAGAAGAACTATTTCCTATTCAGTTCATGAGAAGATGTAATAAGTAAGAGCTATCGAATATATTGTCAAGTTAACTGGTGCAATTGCTTTGCTGTTCTTTTCTCTAATGATGGAAATGATGAATCGTTGTGTGGATATATGATGAGGGATTATGGTAGATGAATTATCTTGCTTGCTATTGATCTTATCATATAAATGTTTTCTTCTAATAATTAGTATTCTCAAATAGTAATTGGATGCTCACATGGTTAAAGTATTATTACTAGGCCTGTGGTATAGGATTATCGTTTGCATGTTTGAGTAGCGGGTTATCCCAAGCTCAACCTCTTCTACAGTAGTTAAATTTGCTCTCATTTTGTTTCTTGGATAGTTTAGGTTAAAATATCAGCTAGTGATCGAGTGCTCACACAGTTAAAGTATTATTACTAGGCTTGTGGTAAGAGATCACTATCTTCATGCTGGAGTGAGGGTTATCCCGAGCCTGACCTTTCCCAATCTTTAGACTTCCTTATCACTGTGTGGTCAAGTTGGTTTATACTAGCTTTTTCTCACATTTATCATAACTAAAGAGAAAATACCAAAAGAGAAAATCTCGACTGAAGGAGATGCCACCACAAGAAAACATAAAGCCCATCGATTAAATTGGTTGGATCACGAGATTTGGAGAACCATTCCAATCACAAATGCTGCAGAGTCTAATTGGGCCTCAATGGCTGGTTTGGTTCCTACTGTTGAGTTAAGGGGTTTAAGACCCATCAACAGAATTCTTCTCCACTGGTGCTTCGTCGATCATCAATACAACCTGCCCAATCTGCATCTATGTAGGCAATAAGTGATAGATCTTTTCCTTTTGGATACCATAATCCAAACTTTTCTGGAACTTTGAGATATCTGCAGATCCTCTTTACTGCTAATACATGTGATTCCTTTGGTGCTTCTTGAAACCATGCCACCTATCCAATTGCCTGCATTACATCTGGTCTAGATGCTGTCATATATAATAGGCTACCAATCATTGACCTGTATTTCCTTTGATCTGTAGACTTTGAATCATCATCTTTGCTCAACTTGCAACTGGTTTGCATGGGAGTGACAACTGGTTTGCAATACTCCATTCCAAACCTATTTAGCATTTCTCTGATATACTTGGTTTGAGAAATAAAAATTCCTTGGTTGCTTTGACGTATCTGAAGTCCTAGAAAGAAGGATAGTTCTCCAAGTAGTGACATTTCAAATTCTTTCTGAATATCTTTTGCAAATTTCTAGCTTAACCTGTCATCATCACTACCAAAAATAATATCATCAACATAAACTTCAATTAATAAAATATTACCTTGAATTACCTTGATGTAGAGGTTACTGTCTCCACTTCCTTTTCTAAACCCTGCTTGTCGCAGATACTTATCCAGTCTGAAGTACCATGCTCTAGGAGACTGTTTTAGACCATACAAGGCCTTCTTTAATTTACACACATAATCTGTGTTCTCTGACAACTGAAATCCTTCTGGTTGTTCAATGAAGACTTCTTCTTCAAGTTCCCCATTCAGAAAAGATGATTTTATGTCCATATGATATACTTTAACATTTTTGGAGCATGCATAAGCTAAAAACAGACAGATTGCTTCCATTCTGGCAATTGGGGAAAATGTATCTTCAAAGTCGATTCCTTCAATCTGAGCATATCCTTTACATACCAATCTAGCTTTGTTCCTTGTAACTTGTCCATCTTCATTTAATTTATTCCTGAAAACCCATTTTGTGTCGATCACATTCTTATTTTTTGGTCTTGGAACCAATTCCCAAGTGTCATTTTTCTCTATTTGATCTAATTCTTCATCCATGGCCTTATTCCAAAAACCATCCTTGTTGGCTTCTTCAAATAAATTTGGTTCAATTGTAGATAAGAGTGCTAGGTGTGTTTGTTACGGTGAACAGATTCTTTTTCTAGTCTCAACTCCTGCATCATTTTTTCTGATAATCTGATCTGAAGGATGATTCTTTTGTACTCATTTACTGGGTGTCTTTGGAGATGCTTGTTGAACTTCCTTTTATGTTTCTGTGAGATTCTCTTCATCTTCCTCTTCTACTTCCTTTTTATCTTCTACTTTTTCTTCGGAAGGTTGTTCTATTGATTCATTTTCTTCTTCCTTTGATTCTGTTCTTCCTATTTCATTAATTGTTACGTTGATGCTTTCCACAATTTTGTTCAATCTCATATTGTAACACTTGTATGCTTTCCTTGTACTTGAGTAACCAAAAAGTACTCCTTTGTCCACATGAGAGCCAAACTTTCCCATTCTGCCATCTTCTCTTTTGATGTAGCATTTGCTTCCAAAAACTCTGAAGTGCTTCACATTTGTTGGTCTTCCTTTCCATAGCTCGTAGGGAGTTTTTTCAGTGTTATTTCTAAGCATTACTCTGTGTTGAATGTGAACTAATGTTTGCACTTCCTGTTTCCAAAAAATATCTGTCAATTTGTAATCCATTGGCATTGTTTGAGCTATTTCCTGTGTAACTATCATCCATTACGATAATGTTCCTTTGTCTCCGAACTACTCTTTGAACTAATCTATGAACACATGCTCTCGTCCACTATCATATATCTATCCAAACATGCTAAGTTCTCTTACGAATCCATCTCTGTCCATACTTTACAAGACTCTACTTGCACAACTCTCCATAATGCTAACCCATTTATCATTATACTATCAAATTGTACTTCTGCTAACTGATTGCTCCGAATCTGTCTTCTCAAACTTTGCAAGCTGCTCTAAGGATGGCTCTTTGGTCTATCACAAATATCACATAGACTCCCCCTGTCTAATATTCCTATTACTTGGGAGTCTCTAAGATGGATGGATCAGAACAATTCCTGCTCTGATGTGTATTCATCATCATCTTCATTGGTAGATCCATCATCATCTTCATGGGTATATTCATTATCTCTCTGATCTCTGACTTCTTTCTTTCTGTCTATGGATTCAACTTTCACTACAATGCCTAGAAGCACAATATCTTGAACATGTTCCTTATTTACTTTCCCTTCCTTTATTTTAGTTATTTTCCAAACCTTTCTGTATCTGACATCTTTCTTTTTCTCTGTAGAATTTTCTTCATCTCGTTTTCTTGCCAATCTTGCAATCTCTGATACCTGGTGTTTGTTCACCTGTTCTTCTTGTTTTCTTATCCATACTTTCTTATATCTTATATCATTATTCTCTTTCATGGAAGTATCGATCATGCTTCTACAATAACTGGCTATGTGTCCATAGTTATGACATTTGTAACACTTAATGTTACGTGCGGCCACATAGGAACTTCTTGCTTGAACATTTCTTTTATATTACCTGCAATCTGCAACCTTATGTCCAAAGTTAGTGCAATAAAATCAATGACCATAAAATAAATTTGCATACCTGGGAGTGAATGATCTTCTTTGTGGCGTAGTCCTTCTGAATTTTTGTCTTGACTGATCATGATCATGATTGAAGCTTCCTTGTGGCTTGAACATAGATGGTCCCCTTGAAGATGTATCTTTAATAGCTTTCTTAGATTCTGGTTGACCATGATTCCTTCCCTTGAGTACTTTTGCATAACTATTTCTATTTTCTTCATTCTTCTTTTCTAGCAACCTAGAGTGCTTCTCTTCATTCTCTATAACTGATGTGGATGTTTCTATTTCTTCAACATTCGTGTTGAGCTTGACGATTTTACTTCTCAATGTGACAACTTCTTCTTCAAGATTCTCAACCTCTTCTTATTTCTTCATTATCTAAGATTTCATGACTTCTTCTGTTCTTTTCCTTCTTCAAGCTGAATTTTTAATGTGATTATTTCTTCTTCAAGTCCTTTCTCTTCTTGACCAAACTCTGCCTCAAGCTGGTTTATATCATTTGTTCTTTCCTTAAGATGATCTGTCAATATCTTCTATCTTATTTCTGCTTCTTCCTTCTGTGCTGCTATGTTGGTTTCCAAACACTTCTTTTGATATTCAAGATTTTCTTTGATTTTTCTGGCTTCTTCTAGTTGAGTTCTTAAGTTGACGATGACCTGTTGGGCTTCTTAAAAAATGTGACAACTTTCCTTTTGTTTCGTCAATTATTTCTTGAGTGAATTGTTTACTTCTCTTAGTTCATCTAAAGAACTAATCAATTCTTCTTCATAATTGTATTCCTTTTCAATTATTTTTCTTGTCTCATTTCCTTCATGGCATTCTATTTCAAGAATTCCATGTTTTTCACAATTAACACAAAACAACATACCTCTAGTGATTATGTACTCTTCATCTTCTGAATCTTCTTGACATGGTGAACATAATTCTTCTTGATTTGTTTTTGCATCTTCTTTGACATTTTCTGAATCTGTGATGGGTAAAGAATATATGTCATGTAACTTATCCAAAAGTTCTTTTGCTGATGAACATTTACCAACCTTTTCTCTTACCGGATTAGGTAATCCTTCTTAGATGAAATCCATTGCTATTTTGTTATTTTTCCTCCATTCCTTCTTGGCTGCAGTCTTTGCCCTCTTTGAACTATCATATCCTGTAACAACTGATAGCCAAATATAATGTTCCTGTGCATGTAAAAATACTTTTGTCCTTATGCTCCACATCTCATATTTAAAACCATTCTGACCATTAAACATTGGTACTCCATTCTCAGAATAATACATGATCTCCTTCCAGTGATTAAACTGTTTCCTTAAGGAACCGACTCTGATACCAATTGTTGGATTACTAAGAGGGGGGGTGAATCAATAATAGAGCAGTTTAATCATTTTTAACCATATAATCCAAGTGTTATATCAATGAAGCATTATCATCCATTAACTGTAGAGTAAATAAGCAATGAACAAATGAACAATCATACACATACACAGTATACCAGTGTTTTACGTGGAAACCCAAATCGAGAGAAAACCACATAATGATTTTTCTTATATGTCTTGAAGAATTACATTCATTGAAAGCACCAACTTCCTTTGTTTTCCAGCTGCAACTGGAAGGAGGCTCCAACCCCCTAGTTTCTCAGGCTACAACCTGAAGGAAGCTCCAACTCCCCAATTCTCTGGCT
>JASDQU010245929.1:0-16674 GCA_032191745.1 Picea mariana
GTGGAACGTCCCATCTCCGGCAAACGTATCTGTCGGCTCCCTTAACGTCATGGGGTGGGTCGCTTCAGCGTCCGTTTCCGTTTAAGCTGTCTGTGGATGGTATGGGGGTCAGCATGACCATGCAGTGTTCTGCATCGGTCCGTCAATGCATGCATCCTCCATCCAGTCGGACGATGTTAGCCACCAAATCATCAGATGAGTTGCTGGGGCGAGTTAAGGTACATAGAGCTAATGGCCGCACTGACCTACTCGGAACTCTCATAAACTTCCAACAACCATAAGAGTTAAGGTACGTAGAGTTAATGGCCGCACTGACCTGCTCAGAACTCTCATAAACTACCTGCTCAGAACTCTCATAAACTTCCAACAACCACGAGAGTTAAGGTACATAGAGCTAATGGCCGCACTGACCTGCTCAGAACTCTCATAAACTTCCAACAACCATCATCATTGTGCTGCAGTTGAAAATTTGAAATTTGAAATTTAAAATTTAAACTAGCGGGAAAGAATTGAAATTTTCAAATTTAAACTAGCACTCGTCTCACCCTCTTCTCATCACAGTGGAGCAGAGCGCCACAATTCTGTGCCTGTGACAGTTTTAGCAACAGTATTGATAAACAGTACTCGCTAATAATGGCAACTTATCTCCATGTGAGCGTTATCATTCTCTGGCTTGCTCTTGCCTTCATTTTCCATCTGCCGTGGAGCTGTTGGGGATATTGCGACCCAAGATTTCTTCAATGGAATTTTATCTGCTGCTTCTGATGGCTGCGCAGGAAAGACCTTCTATACATACATTGACTTCATTAATGCGGCCAATTAATTTTATAGCTTTGGCACAATAGGGACCTCCGATGACAACAAAGAGAAATTGTTGCTTTCTTCACCAACGTTGCTCACGAGACAAGGAGTATGTATTTAATATTATTTTCACATAACCTATGAATCTATAGATTGAAGATTTGAGTTTAGAATTGGTTGTTTATATACATTGACAAATATGGTCTCTAACTGATTGACAGATCTGTGCTACGTGGAGGAGATAGCCAAGAGCGAATACTGTGATTCCAGCAATACACAATATCCATACGCATCCGGACAGCAATACTACGGTCGTGGCCCCTTGCAACTCACAGGGTATGTATATAGGTTTATAAGCCAGCGATTATGAATTCTTTTCTGATCTAATGTTTAATTTGAATGCTTGGCGACCGTTAACTGTTTGGAGTAACTTTGCAGAAATGCAAACTATGGTGCAGCTGGAACTTATCTGGGCGCGGATCTGTTGAATAACCCTGGACTGGTGGCTCAGGACAACCTAACCTCGTGGAAGACTGCACTCTGGTTTTGGAATGTGAACAACAATTGCCACACCGCTATTACGTCCGGTCAGGGATTTGGGGCAACCATTCAAGCAATCAATGAAGCCATAGAATGCAACGTTGGAAACACCGACCAAATTAATGACCGCATCAATTATTATAAAAACTACTGCAAGTCAATTTGGTGTAGACCCAGGAAGCAACCCTATCTGTTACGAATAATTAGCCAGCCGCACTTGATCTCCATCAAAATACCCAATAAAGCGATAGAGACTACTTACCATTGTTATTATTACCAGAGCAGGGCACGGTTCGTCTCATGTTACAGTCAAAATTCTGCCACTCAAAAATAAAAGAACATATTTCTCAAATACAAAGATCTTCTTCTGTTTTTTTGACCTCTTATGATTAAGTTTTGCACTCTTGACAAATCCAACAAACTTAAAAAGCTCCGGCATCTCATTTTTCATGCTGAGTGAATTGTATTCGTGATTAAAAACATCGTTTAAATGTTATATTTTTCTGTGACATCATCTTTATACAATTTTTTTTTGGGTGAAATTATAGTATTTCCTTAATTTAAATTTATAAATAGATTCAAGCACCCAAAAAAACGCCGGAGTATTTGCATTTTAATTTTTTTTACCAGATTTTAATTAACTTTTTGGTGAAATGATAGTATTCCCTTAATTTAAATGTATAAATAGATTCAAGGACTTAAAAAACCTGAAGTATTTGCATTTTAATTTTTTACCAAATTTCAATTAAGAACTCCAATTTAGATTTCAACAATATTTTACCAAATTCCAAACAAAATTAATAAAAAAATTCAAAGTAAAGCCAAAAGTTATAACGTTTTGAATAAGTCTTGAGGAAATTATACCGATTACAGTATTCCAGTCGTGAAAGACTTCTGTAATATTTGACTAGATCACTAAATTCATGGAAAACGACAAGCTTTTGCATAAATTAATGCGTTGAAAATGAGGAAACTCGTAAGGTCTTTTATTCACTTTTTAAAATCCATAAATTCATTTCCATTGTGAATTTAGTAAGCTTTTAAAATGTATAAAAAATTGTGTTCACAAATATTAATTTAATTGAAAAAATAATATTTGTAGCGTCTTAAACATTAAGAATTTTAATTTTGAGTTTATTAAACATTTAAATGTATACAGATTTGTGATTTAGTATATATCCATAAATATTGATTTACTTGGAAAAAATAAATATTTATTCAAATAAAAAAAAATATTTTTATTGTTTTAAATATTAATAATTATCATAATTAAATAATAAGTATAAAAAAATCAATTTATAACTAAATAGAATTAAGGTATTAATTAATTTCTAAAATATTCTAAAATGTGTCATTTTTAGAGTACTAAGAAAGTGAAAAATGAAATATACTTATTAGTCCATGCCTAAGGCCTAGAGGGACTATAGTGATGGATAATTGGTTGTCTTCATATTAATATGTCTTTTGAATATAAATCTATTCTCAATGTTTGAAATATTTAGATATCCAAAGTTTTGAGCATCTATCCTTTTTTTAATTTTTTTATTTGTATTGAAATGTTTACATACCCAAAGTTTTGAGCATCAACACTATTTTTTAATGTTTTTATTATTTCTATTTTTATTGAAATGTTTACATACCGAAAGTTTTGAGCATTGACATTCTTTTTGAGGTACTTAAATAGGCCCGGCAGCTTAAATGTTTACACATCGCGAGGCCCTTAAACATGCATGACAGCTTAAATGTTTGCATAGCATGAAGCCCTTAAACAAGCTTGGCAGCTTTAAAAGTTTACTTAAATAGGCATGTCAGAGTACATTTTTCCTCGAATTTTTTCATACAATATTGCAATGAATTTGGACAATATTGTTGTCCACCGCCACTCACATAGCCATCATATGTTCCATCCTTCTTCTATGCTTGGAATGCGATTTACTCATCATTGAAGATACATATATTTTTTACTGGTTCATTGGTTGTTTCTTGTTCGTTGGTTTGTTGGTTCGTCGGTTGTTGCTTGTTGTTGTTTGGTTCAACTTTGCAAGGTTGAGGTCATGCACCTGCAGTTGAACCTGTTGGTGCTTTTTGCCTGCTTTTGTTTCCTTCAACTTTGCAAGGTTGGAATCCAGCAACGACAGTTGGAGCTGTTTTTTCACTTTCTAGGGTTCAAGTCCTATACCCACAATTGGACTTGCGATTTTGTCGTTCATTGTTGAGGAGTAAGTTTCCAGTCTATGACATTTCCTGCCCAATCTGAATCTGTGTAGCCATGCAATCTTATCTCAGAATACGAGATATATATGAGTCCATAATTGATTTTTCCCTTCAGGGACCTCTTCACATGTTTTTCCATAATCAGGTGAACATGTATGGGCTCAATCATGTATTGACTCAATTTGTTCACCGCAAAACATATATTTGTCCCAGTGTTCGTCAAATATATCAATGAACCAAAATTTTCACATCTCATTGTATCAAATTGGTACACTTGCTTAGTTGTAACTCAATCTGCACAATCATGTGCTAGCTCTATGTTCTTTCTGCAAAGCACTATCTATCTCATTGTCTGAGAATATGTCCCTGCTCTCTCTACAATTGTTCCTTCGGGAATGAAACTTTGCGCCTGCAGCTTCTCTGAAGCTGAGAATGACTGCTCCATTCTCATCGTAGTTGCTGAAATCTGAGAGTAGCTCCTCTACTCTATCACGACAACATCTTCATATGAAACTGAGAGTGACTTAATAACTGACATTGAGGGTAGCTTATCCTCTTTCTCTGGTGGTAACTCAATCTTCTATTGCAGTCAGGTCTCCATTGCCCCACTCATGTACTTCACCAACTGGGACTGGATATAACTCAATCCCAAATACATGGATTGTCATACCTGCTCCCTCTGAATCTCATATTGTGTCAACTTCTTTTAATGGATCATGGTTGTTCTATATATACTTCTTCTGATTA
Organism: Picea mariana; assembly: GCA_032191745.1. NCBI lineage: Eukaryota > Viridiplantae > Streptophyta > Pinopsida > Pinales > Pinaceae > Picea > Picea mariana. The sequence continues at coordinate 4,303 of JASDQU010245929.1, forward strand.
CTGGAACAAGTGTCTCGTCATAGTCTTCTCCCTCTTGCTGGGAGAATCCTCTGGACACAAATCAGGTTTTTACATCTCTATGAATGGTCATGGGGAGGCTGCACCTCCTTACTGGATCGTGAGGGTTGACTCCTTTTGAACTCTAGCTCCTTTTGAGCTGGTACTTGGTGAGGTCGCCTGCCTCACCACTAGTGGAGCCGTCTGCTCCTCATGATATGGCTCATCAATGCTATAAGGCTTTGCATCCTACAAAGTGTCACAAGACCATGCTGGTCTCTTCTTGGTTACTAAAATGATTCTAGGTAGGCCCTTTTGGCTCGACTAACTCTTCCTGATGATCTGAAGAGTGATCAAATGCACCAGAGGGATTTGTTCGATCATCTTTGGAGCCTTTTGCTCCTTAAAATCAATCTCCATATGAGATACTTTGTATCTCGCAAATGTACCCTTCTTTATCTTCTTCTTCTTTGGTACAAGGATGTATACAATTGTGTATACAACTTATTATCTCGATAGTCTGCTTCATGTCTCAAACTAGAGATCATCTAATTTGTTTTCTCCTGCAAGCGTCACTATAGCTTCCCTCAGGGTTATCACTTATGACCTGCCCAAAACAAGAACAACAAGGGAGAAACAATAGACAAGAATAATACTCTTTATAATAATAATACAAATAGAAAGAACAGTCGTCACAGTAGCTCCTTCAGAGCTATCACTTGTGACCTTCCTGAAACAAGAGTCAAAAGTAAGAAATAAAATAATAATAAATGAGAGCAACACTCTTCTAGTGTTGTGATCAATCATTCATCCATGGTAACTTGGAAACAAAACAAGAAGTTTCTCCTAGAGGAGATGTTATTTATATCTAGTAAATAATTACAATAAGCATTTATCTCAATATTACTCACATGCTACCAAGTATTCAATAATAAAACTTTTCAAAGATTGCTATCACAACTATAGTGTTTAGCGGTTATCAAACTTGATATGTGCAAATTTGAATCTTATCAATTTAATCAATCAAACCTCCAACTTGGAGTCTTGTCCTTAAGAATGAGTGTGTTGTTTTTCTTCCAAGTTTTTTTCACCAAGATGACAAGTATTCTCTTCAATCTGAACATGGCAGCCAACCAATTAATATATTTCCGGCCTTGGATGATGGATGATGATGAACCATTTATACATGCATCAAACTAGGATAGGGAGGCCAGAGGCTTGCATCAGTGTGTTTGGTAGACACAATGAAGATGTTCTCAAAGCACTCGTCCTTATGTCTTCAGAGTGACTCGTATTTTGATAATAGTATACTTTCCATTGCCTTCATAATGGGATTATTTTCGATTCGGAAGATTTAGGGCAGAGGCATATTTTGTTTGAACTTTAAAAGTATTTTGTCTTCACTTTGTAGTATTTGACTAACTTATATTATTTTGATATGCATAGTGTACTTGAAAAGACTAAGGGAGCGTTTTTGTTGATATGAATATAATGTTAAAAATGTGGGTTTGAATAATAATGTTGAATACAAATTAGAATGGCTTTGGAGTGTTGTCTTTAATTGATATTGATAGTGCTTTGTTATGGGAATTGATGACAAGTGTTTTATGGGATATGTATATTAAAATGATTAATTTGCATCGAATGTGGTTGAATTGTATTTTGGCTTTACATTCATTAAACTTTAATTATTTAGTATATTATATTTCACTTTTATTTAATATTGTTCATTTATGTTTGAAATTTTTAAATTCAGTATATCGTATTTTATTTTTCTTTAATATTGTTCATTTATGTTTGAAATTTAAGTTTAATTTTTATAATTAATATATTCACTAAATTTTAATTACCAATTAAATTTAGTATATTATATTTCATTTTTTTTAATTGAAAATTTTAAATAAAAAGTCAGTCCTATTATTTTTTAAAGCGTTAATACATTAATAATATAATATATTAATTAATTAAGACATTAATACTTTATTAATTAATACATATATATTAATACATCAATAAAGTAATATCTTAATAAATATATTATTAAAGTAGTAATGCATTATTAAACTATTAATATATTAATACATTTATTGAACATGACTATAGTTGAACATGATCATAGTTTCTTATGGTCCAATTACATTGATACATTAATGTATATTGTAATGTATTAATTTAATTAATTAATATATCAATACATTTTTAATAAATACATTAATAAACTATTGATACAATAAAAAACTAATAAAGTCTTAATACAATGATAAAGTAACAAATTAATAAAATAGTTACACATTGAACTTAATGACATTAGTAATACATTATTAAAGTAATAATACATTAATAAAAATATTATTAAAGTAATAATACAAAAACAAAAACATTATTAAAGTATTAATACCTTAATAATTACATTATTAAAGTAGTGATACATTAATAATACATTATTAAAGTATCAATACATTAATTCATTAATTGACAATGACCATGGTTGACTATGCTTCACTATACAAAGGTGGCATGGTTGAAGTTGATGTTATCCATTCTGATTATAACCTCTCAGGGTATTATACTACGGTACTCCTCCTTTTGTTCCTTATTCGACTTGGACTCTATATGCATCCATACTGCACTCTCTCATGAGATCAAGTGCACGATAATCCTTCTCATTGGGTCCCACAAACTTACAAAAATTATAGTATAGGTTTCTAGTAGTACATTGATACTTATGCATTAACGAACAAGTAATAGGGTGACGACCCATCATCTTACATGTTTCACTCCCTTCCCATCCTCTTGCGGCTAAGGGATTCAAAGCTCCTCTATCCAAATACTCTTGAAACGATGGACACTCGTTCTTGTGATGACCTTTTGTCCTGCATGTAACACACCATGCTTCTTCGTGCTTTTCCTTCCTTTTCGAAAGCTCCTGTAACTGAATAATTTGGTGTTGCTAACCACGATTAAACTTGAGACATCCCTACACCATTCTATCCTACAGGGGATGCTTCCAATTTCATAACGATTTCTAGGGATTCTGATTGCGTCATAATCTTCTATTGCATCAAAGGGCATCATATATGCGGTAAAAATCCTCCAATAAACCACTCCCTATGTTGTTCATATGGAATATGGGATTTCAATCAATCCATCAGTATCTTGAATCTCTTCTCAAAATCCCATACTGATTCATTCATCGGTTGCTTGATCTCTTTCAGTTCTATAATGCATTGTGACCCAAACTTCGACTTTTGTAACTCTTTCAATAAGGCTTTCCTGATATCCACCAATGTCCTAGCTTATCCCATATGTGCAATGGAATGATAATTCATAAACCAAACTAACACACTCTTTTTAAACACATCATAGCCGATAGAAACACATTGCCACTAGTCATTGCCAATACATAGCTGGGAGTACTTGTTGGTAGTACTTGTTGATCATAGCTAGGAGGTGTTGGAAGCTCTAGTCATGGAAGATGTAGACAGTCAGTGTCAGAAGCTCTTGTCAGTCAGTGCTACAAAGTCATTGCTAGAAAGAAGCTCTAGTCAGTGATCTAGCCTTAAGCTCATCGCTACCAGTCTCATAGCAGCTGCCATAAAGATCTCATAGCAGCTGCCATAAAGGTCATCACTAGAGGGTCATAGCCATTAGTAAGCATTTGAAGTCGTTAATAGCTTACCTTGGATACTCGACTTAGATACCCAGATACTCTACTCAGAATACTCTCACTCAGATACCTCGTTGTTGGGCTTGAGACAGGGATGGGCTTGAGACACTCTTTGATAGGAGGAAGTCACATAAGGAAACCACATAACTCTAGACATATGCATGGTACGATGGTACGGTATGGCACACGGTACTAGAATGAATGGATATCCTACCTGGGCTAGATTGCACGGTTGGGTTGGGTTTCTCGGCTAATCAATTAGAGCTTGGATACTCAGTTGCTTGGCTATTCAACTGGGATACTACGATGCTTGGCTTGGATACTTGGATACTCAACTTGGCTCGGTTACTCGAACTACGCTACTCAACTGTGCTAATCCAATGGGCTAATACAATGCCGTTGCTATGCTATTCAACCACACTAATCAAATGGGCTACCTGGATGGGCTTGATAGTCATTGCCTAGAAGCTACGGTCGATGCATGAAGAAACTCTGGTCGGTGCCAAGTAGTCAGTGCTACAAGGTGAGTGCTCTAAAAACGCTATACTCAGTTACCGGTTGTTAGTGCCCAGGAAGGAGTTCTATGTGACCACCAGTTGTGATACACCATGACCTGTTGGATGTGCCCAGCTGCAGTAGTGTTCTTCGTGACCAGTTGTGATACCCCGTGCCTAGGAGGTTGTACGTGCATGATCAGTTCTATGTGACCGGGAAGAAGTTGTACGTGCCCACCATTTCTCCATCCATTGTGTCCAGGAGGTTGTTGCCACAGGGAAGGGACTAATCCATGGGGCTACTCAATCGGAATACTCAATGATCCTACTCAAAGGGAGGGGTCTACTCAATGGGGACTAATCACCGGGGTTACTCACAGGGACTAATCCAATGGGAAGGGGACTAATCAATGGAAATACTCAAAGGGACCTATTCAATGGGAATACTCAATGGGAGGGGACTAATAACACAACTACACATAGAGTACTCAGAGAAGACACATAGAGTTACACGATGATGAGGTTAGATTAGGTTTGGTTACACATTGAGGTTACCCAATGAAGGTTAACAATGAGGTTAGGTTACACGATGATGAAACATATGATGAGGTTACACGATACGATGAGGTTAGGTTACACAACGAGGACACATAGTACACATAACATATACACACACAGATTCATAGGAGGTACGTGACACTCATAGCAGCAGCTAGTCATCAAGAGTCTTAGTAGTCGATAGTCATAGTAACCTGTTGGCCATATGACTAGAAGGTCAGCATTAAGTCTACTCACATGGAAGAGCTCTAGTGCATGAAGCTTTTTTCGATGCAGGAAGAACTCTGGTCAATGCAACTAGTCAGTGCTTGTCTGTGCAACTTGTTCCAGTCTCATTGCTTGAACCTATACTCATCGAAACTACACTTCGTGCCCAATAGTTCGTACCCAACGCATTGGATTGAGAACTAATTAGTCTGATGATGAGGCTGGCCGGAAGGAGCAGATAGAGGGGACTGATTAGTCTGTGATGATGAGGCTGGACGAAAAGAATGGACAGAAGAGAGCCCTGGCGTGAAGTAGGTGATCCTTAGAAATTTCCCAAAAGAAAGACACCGCACTGCTTAGTGATTTCTTGCTGGTTGACTGCTAGCTCACATCCCCAATACACACACCCTGTTGCCCACACCATACATGAGAGAAGAGAGAAGGACCCCATGTTATCAACATATCAGAGAGAGAAAGGAGATGTATCCCAAGTTACCAAGAAATTAGACTGATTGAACCATGGATGGACTACCTGGTTCGAAGCAGGCAATATTTTTGCTTGGTCCATAATGAAAAAAAAAACTTATCATTCATGGACCGAAGGCACTCTCTTGAGGTACGAGGGGGAGGGGCGAGGTACGAGCTGCTCAACCGTGTGGGAGAGAGTTTCACCTGATAAAATCTCATCTTTTAGGGGGCCAAGACATCATTCCTATACGAGGCACTTAAAGTATATTTTATTCTTACTGAACATGGCCATTTTTGGAAGTTGACCTAGGAGAGGCAGGATTGCTTTGATTGCTTTTTGGTTTAGTATCCTCGCTGCTTCTTGATTGATTTATTGTGAGAAACAAGGAAAGGGCGACGGTTGGCTTACTTCCTGGCTTGCCTAGCTGGTTGGTATTTATTAAAGAGCTGGTTGGCTGGAATAATTAATTTGGTAGGTTAGCTTTCATTTAAAATAGAATTATGAAAGGAGGGAATTAAGTAAGCACACTATAAGTTGTTGAGCTTATTTTGGATAATTACGTATCTAATAATAATCATGGCTTGTGAAGTTAATGGCTTGGATAATTTTAGTGGTTGATATGTATTGTTGTGCAAACCCGACACATTATGGTACGACACACGGTACAACACTGCACTCAACGACACTGCACACTGGTTCCTACCTGCATCACATTTAAGGATACAAACACAGAGTTGAATCACACAAGCAACACCCGACATTGCCGAAGCCAAGAGTACTCGCCGGGATTACTTGCCGAGAGTCACTAGTAGCCAGGTTTCATTGCCGATACCCAGTTGATCGTAGCCAGCAGGTCATAGGAGATCAATGATTTCTGGGTTGGGTTGGAGAGATATAGATATTTATTTATGAGGTTGATGGCCCACAGATAGATACTGGTACCTCTACCCTCGACCCTCTACAAAGAGACGGAGGAAGGTCCTATAGCTCTACCGATACTCTCCACATCTCTCTACCGATAGCTATCGATACCTCTCTACTCTATTTGAAGGCAAGTACCCTATTTGTGGGTGCAGGACTTGAACCCTGCAAAGTGAAAAAAAAACTCCAACTGTGGCTGCAGGATTCCAACCTTGCAAAGTTGAAGGAAACAAAAGCAAGCAGCAAACACCAATAGGTTCAACTGTAGGTGCATGACCTCAACCTTACAAAGTTGAACCAAACAACAACAAGCAACAACCGACGAACCAATGAACCTGCGAACAAGCAACAACCAATGAACCAGTAAACAATATATGTATTTTCAATGATGAGTAAATTGCATTCCAAGCATAGAAGACGTATGGAACATATGATGGCTATGCGAGTGGCGGTGGACAACAATATTGTCAAAATTCACTGCAACATTGTATAGAAAAATTCGAGGAAAAATGTATTATGACAAGCCAATTTAAGTAAACATTTAAAGTTGTCAGACTTGTTTAAGGGCCTCACGCTATGCAAACATTTAAGTTGTCCGGCATGTTTAAGGGCCTCGCGCTGTGTAAACATTTAAGCTATCAGGCCTATTCAAGTACCTCAAAAAGAATGTCAATGCTCAAAACTTTCGATATGTAAACATTTCAATAAAAATAGAAATAATAAAAACATTAAAAAAGAGCTTCCATGATCAAAACTTTCCGTATGTAAACATTTCAATACAAATAAAAAAATTAAAAAAAAAGGTTTACATATTGTGTAATCAAAGGACATATTAATATGAAGACATCCAATTATCCATCACTATAGTCCCTCTAGGCCTTAGGCACGGACTAATAAGTGTATTTCATTTTTCACTTTTTTTAGCACTCTAAAAATGACAAATTTTAGAATATTTTAGAAATTAATTAATACCTTAATTCTATTTAGTTATAAATTCATTTTTTTTATACTTGTTATTTAATTATGATAATTATTAATATTTAAAATAATAAAAATATATTTTTATTTGAATAAATATTTATTTTTTCCAATTAAATTAATATTTATGGATATATACTAAAGCACAAATCTGTATACATTTAAATGTTTAATAAACTCAAAGTTAAAATTCTTAATGTTTAAGACGCTACAAATATTATTTTTTCAATTAAATGTTTAATAAACTCAAAGTTAAAATTCTTAATGTTTAAGACCCTACAAATATTATTTTTTCAATTAAATTAATATTTGTGAACATAATTTTTTATACATTTTACAAGCTTAGTAAATTCACAATGGAAATGAATTTTTGGATTTTAAAAAGTGAATAAAAGACCTTACGAGTTTCCTCATTTTCAGTGCAGTAATTTATGCAAAACCCAGACTTGTCGTTTTCCATGAATTTAGTGATCTACTGTAGATTATCTATTCAAGGTCAAATATTACAGAAGTCTTTCACATTCAGAGTCGACTGAAATACTGTAATCGGTATAATTTCTTCTAGACTTATTCAAAACGTTGTAACTTTTGGCTTTATTTTGAATTTTTTTATTAATTTTGTTTGGAATTTGGTAAAAAATTGTTGAATTCTAAATTGTAGTTGTTGATTGAAATCTGGTAAAAAATTAAAATGCAAAAACTTCAATTTTTTTCCTTGAATCTATTTAATCTATTTATACATTTAAATTAATGAAATATTATCATTTCACCAAAAAGTTAATTAAAATCTGGTAAAAAAATTAAAATGCAAATACTCCAGCGTTTTTTTGGGGTGCTTAATCTATTTATAGATTTAAATTAAGGAAATACTATAATTTCACCAAAAAGAATTGTATAAGGATGATGTCACAGAAAAATATAACATTTAAACGATGTCTTTAATCACTAATACAATTCACTTAGCATGAAAAATGAGATGCCGGAGCTTTTTAAGTTTGTTGGATTTGTCAAGAGTGCAAAACTTAATCATAAGAGGTCAAAAAAATAGAAGAAGATCTTTGTATTTGAGAAATATGTTCTTTTATTTTTGAGTGGCAGAATTTTGACTGTAACATGAGACGAACCGTGCCCTGCTCTGGTAATAATAACAATGGTAAGTAGCCTCTATCGCTTTATTGGCTATTTTGATGGAGATCAAGTGCGGCTGGCTAATTGTTCTTAACAGATAAGGTTGCTTCCTGGGTCTACACCAAATTGACTTGCAGTAGTTTTTATAATAATTGATGCGGTCATTAATTTGGTCGGAGTTTCCACCGTTGCATTCTCTCGCTTCGTTGATTGCTTGAATGGTTGCCCCTAATCCCTGACCGGACGTAATAGCGGTGTGGCAATTGTTGTTCACATTCCAAAACCAGAGCGCAGTCTTCCACGAGGTTAGGTTGTCCTGAGCCACCAATCCAGGGTTATTCAGCAGATCTGCGCCCAGATAAGTTCCAGCTGCACCATAGTTTGCATTTCTGCAAAGTTACTCCAAACAGTTAACGGTCACCAAGCATTCAAATTAAACATTAGATCAGAAAAGAATTCATAATCGCTGGCTTATAAACCTATATACATACCCTGTGAGTTGCAAGGGGCCACGGCCGTAGTATTGCTGTCCGGATGCGCATGGATATTGTGTATTGCTGGATTCGCAGTATTCGCTCTTGGCTATCTCCTCCACGTAGCACAGATCTGTAAATCAGTCAGAGACCATATTTGTCAATGTGTATAAACAACCAATTCTAAACTCAAATCTTCAATCTATAGATTCATAGGTTATGTGAAAATAATATTAGATACATACTCCTTGTCTCATGAGCAACGTTGGCGAAGAAAGCAACAATTTCTCTTTGTTGTCATCGGCGGTCCCTGTTGTGCCAAAGATAGAAAATGAATTGGCCGCATTAATGAAGTCAGTGTATGTATAGAAGGTCTTTCCTGCGCAGCCATCAGAAGCAGCAGATAAAATTCCATTGAAGAAATCTTGGGTCGCAATATCCCCAACAGCTCCACGGCAGATGGAAAATGAGGGCAAGAGCAAGTCAGAGAATGATAACGTTCACACGGAGATAAGTTGCCATTATTAGCGAGTACTGTCTATCAATAATGTTGCTAACACTGTCACAGGCACAGAATTGTGGCGCTCTGCTCCACTGTGATGAGAAGAGGGTGAGACGAGTGCTAGTTTAAATTTGAAAATTTCAATTCTTTCCCGCTAGTTTAAATTTTAAATTTCAAATTTTCAACTGCAGCACGATAATGGTGGTTGTTGGAAGTTTATGAGAGTTCTGAGCAGGTCAGTGTGGCCATTAGCTCTATGTACCTTAACTCTCGTGGTTGTTGGAAGTTTATGAGAGTTTTGAGCAGGTAGTTTATGAGAGTTCTGAGCAGGTCAGTGCGGCCATTAACTCTATGTACCTTAACTCTCGTGGTTGTTGGAAGTTTATGAGAGTTCTGAGCAGGTCAGTGCGGCCATTAGCTCTATGTACCTTAACTCGCCCCAGCAACTCATCCGATGATTTGGTGGCTGACATCATCCGGCTGGATGGAGGATGCATGCACTGACGGACCGATGCAGAACACTGCATGGTCATGCTGACCCCCATACCATCCACAGACAGTTTAAACGGAAACGGAAGTTGAAGCGACTCACCCCACGACGTTAAGGGAGCCGACAGATACGTTCTCCGGAGATGGGACGTTCCACGTTGGTCGGAATCCCAAATGGTAGCGTAGTTAGCTTACTCCCTTAAAAATACCCAAGAAAAAACATTCCCAGAAACCCTAGAGATCCCTTATGGCCGCCAATTCTATTGTGGGTGGGAAATCCCTCCTATGGACTAGCACTAAGGGTTTTATCATGCATGCATAAATGACCTAAAGATTCTTACTTTTTACCATCATCCCATGCTGAAACCCCATTACTCATATGTAAACACAAGGCTCAAGAGATTAAGTTGATGTACCTTATTTTTCGTGTTTGATGTCGATCCTTTTTCGCGCTTGGTCATTTTTTGACTGCAACTCTCCTCCCAATGCCAAACTACATTCACTAAATACAAACAAAGAACTCCACATGCATTTGATCTATGAACTAATGGGTTAGATATTTAATCAATCATACAATCAATATTCCAATAATGACAATCTCATATGGCGGGACGGGAAAAACAATTCTTTTATTAACTTCACAATGATACCTTACAATGATAAAGTCAGCTACTGCCCCTCGATCCTGGTCCTGAGCTCTTCTTCCACTATCTTCCAACTGCTTTGCTCTATACTTCTCTTTGCACAAGGATAGCTAAAGGTTGGGACAAAGGGAATGCGTAATCAGGTATAGTTTCTTTACTATGATTCTCCTCTTCCAAATGGGACCCCTAACCCTTCTTTTATAGGCTAGAAGAAGCTAGGTATTTGGTCGAGTGACCAGCCATGCATGACCAAAAGGTTTAGTTAACTTTCCCAAAGTTGTGTGTTCCATCAATAACTTTCCTTTTTCCGTTCTTTTGTAGGTACACGTGGGTTGTCTTGGGTCAACTAGCGTGTACACGCGCGCAGTAATGGAGTAGGGCACGTGGGTTTTTATAAAAGGGGTTTTAAGAAGAGTTGTTCAGCAGTGTTTTGGCAAATAAGGAATCTGAGATGGCATGATGTCAGGTAAGCATGTCTGGTGAAAATTAGGGTTATAACTGTTAGAATATAGAAGATGGTGTGCTCGTTTTACCATTGACGATACGCTCGTCACCCAACCACAGGTCGAAGCCTCCCTCCAAGCACCTTAACCTTGACCTAAGAATTCCTCTGGAAGCAAACCCTAGGCTAGATAGCCAGACAAAGAGTAGTGCATCAATCCCCAAGGATAGCACATCACAAAAGACTGATCAAATGTTCCAAACCCTAGCCAAGAGATATTCAAGCCAATACTGAAACTAGTTGTTGCTGCAGTTGCACCTGCAACACTCCTCTAAACCTGTGCACCAACTGCAACTGCAGTGTGCACCAACTAGGAAAACTGCAGTCTTGAGATACTTTCAAATGAGAACTGGCACCCTGTATTTATAGTAATCCTGCCAGTTTGTTGGGGCCAACTTCTCTTTCTGGGTATGTGTCTATTCAGTTTATTATTATTAATTATGGTCGACTTCTTTTCTTGGAGGCTAATAGCTTAATATAAATTTTATTCTTGAGATGACAAGGCTTCTAGGGTTATTAGCCAATTCATTAGGGTTTCTCTTGCTTCCCGGAGTCTTCTATTCTCGTCAGGTTCACCTGTAGAGGTAAATACCTCTTGCAGCTACCATAATATTAACACTCCCTCCTAGCTAGAGAGGTATTTACATGTAATGGACTTGAGCACAAAACATACCATTTACCCGGTAGCATCAGTATAGTCATCTAGACTACTTCATGACTAGATCATGAGCATCACCATCACTATCAGCTGCATCATCTCTCAAAACCATACTTCATCTGAGTAATATGATGCTGGATAAGTCACTCTCACTATAGAGTGATATAAGAGGAGTAAAAGCTCTGAATTGTTTTCCGTCTGGAAAATCTCTGTTCATCATTCATCTGAATGATCATCATCTCCAATAAACTGTTGATAGTCTTCAAGGCAATTAGAACAAGGATAGAACACACCAGTGTCTATTCATAGTAGTAGACAACTACAATCCATTGGTTAACTACCACATCAAGTAACACACAAGTACTTGATCAACAACATATAGTTGCGAGAAGTGAAACACATTCACCATAGTAGTCCTCATCTACTGTCATATAGTCTTCATAACAAACATCTGAGAGCATTCTACATAGAAACAATGTTATGATAAAAACTGTATCATCTGGGCCAATCTTTCACTCACGTCTTTGAGATCTGAAAGAATGTTTGCCACCATAGTAGTCTTCATCTGCATAGAAACAATGTTGTCATAAAAAATGAATCAACTGGGCCAATCTTTCACTCACCTCTGTGAGATCTGAAAGAGTGTCTGCCCTCAGTATAGAATATCAACAATGATCATCTGGGC
>JASDQU010245930.1:0-10899 GCA_032191745.1 Picea mariana
CACACTCATTCTAGGACATGCACATAGTTTAAGAACGTGCACATGATTTAGGAACATGTGAGCGTTATGTGAATTTCAATTTTTTTTAGGTGGGAGTGACAACTCTAGCATACGTGTTTACTAAGTTGGTGGCATCATATTTAGGTTTGGGATGACAAACCTAGTGGTTCGGTCTACAAATACATAAAAATGTCCATTTTTATGAATTCCTCTCCATAGATATGTTTTTGCCATTATTTTTATATAGGATACACAATTCAGTTATTGACGAAACTATAGAAACATATAGAGTTGGATTTGTAGATTCCAAATATACAATTTTTTTTTTTTTAATAATGTTTACCTTTTTTAGTCTATTTTTGTCTTCTCATATATCAAAATCCAAGAATATATATATCTCTTGTTTATGCTATAACTTTTTTATGGCTTAACCATTTCTAGAATGAGTTATATGTGACACTAGAGGAGATTGATAGCTACGATCTAAAAATAAATAAATTACTTTGATCATGTTAAGACCCTCTTAACCTACATGAACAAAAGATGTTGTAATTTCAGGCATATGTTGACTTTGATAATTTAAAAAATATATAAAATTAATATGAATTTATTTCCAAAAAATACACAACACAAGAAAAACGGGTTCTCTACAAGTATACAAATTTTTGGAATGAAATTCCATCATTAAGGTACTCAACACCTGCACGAACAAAAACACATACCTTATATCTTGTTGGAAAAATAAGATACTACTATTAGAAAAAACCAATTTTGACATAGTTATTCACAATTTCTATGAATTAAAGTTGTATATTTGGAAAACTAATTCAATTTTCTATGTTTCATATTCTTACACCATATTCAAATTTATTGTAAAAATACCTTTAATAATCCCTCCAAGTTAAGATATTGTTGTTTTTCCAAGTTTGCATTGCGAGTAACGCATCACAAGAGACCATCATTAACTTGCACTCACCCATATTTTCTTTAGTTCAATGAAAACAAGGTTCCTTGATAGCTATAATAACTCTATTTTCATATAGTGTTGTGGCTACCTGCAAACAACTAACATACAACATAACAATAACCTTCTATTTGTATCAATCAATTGTTAATTTTCATAAATAAAAATAATTTTACTGTGAATTTAACTAAGAATTTTTAGCAACACTTCTATTTTTTATTTTAATAAAAAAACATATTAAATATCAAGGGAAATACTTCTTTACTTGGTCGTATTGTATTTCCTTAGTTGTATGGTTATGGTGTCGTCTACTAAGAAAAAAAGGTTCCTCTTAATCCTCCCTCACCACTTGTTCAAAGTGGAAGAACAATCCTCCCTGCCAACTAGGAGATTAACTAGCTTCCAAGACTCAGATAACCACTTTGGTTTAATATCCCTCTATGCAAGGGATCTAAGAACAACAATGCATAGATGTTCACTCTAGTAGAATTTCATAATAAACAAATAACAAACGATTTAGATTTTTCTAACTAAAAAATGAGAAATAGAAACCCAAAGTATTTTTTCATTCCCAATTTTTATAACTTCCCCATCCAAATCCCCCTAATCCTCCTCAAACTACAACCATTACTATGTTAAACCACCTTACCCTTAAGCTCCTAGATAATAAATTGTAAAGTATAAAAAGTATTCAATCACATGTTGAATCATTAATATATTCGACACTTATATCAAGATTAATGACAACCAACCATACACATTTATTACAACCATAACAAGGTCCCACTAGTTATGCAAATGAATACCTATCACGTCTTTAGATATTTTGAGTGCATATAATATAATTTCCCATAACAAAAATAAATTATGTAATAATGATCCTAATTATAAACAAATGATTTACTAACATAAGCATACTAGTGTATACACCTTGAGGGTGTTTACGTAGCTATGGTAGCTACCATACACGTACCTTGCAAATGTACTAATAACAATAGGAAATCAATGCTTCTAATGCACAATTCCTTTCTATCCACAATCATGCATGCATGCAAATAATTAGAGTAAGTACATTATCTAATAACTTCCATTGACAATAATAACAATGATTCGATAACATGCTACATAGATAATCACCTAACAATTATAAAAAATGAACTAGACAAGTGTATTTAGGAAATATCAAAACATAATATCACGATGTCCTATAACAAAGGATAAAGCAACCCAATTCATATCACGATCCCTTCTAGACTTGGATTCTCTCTTGAACACCTAATCAACTCTACTTCCATCTTCCATCTCTCATATCATCTTCTTCTAAAATATACTATAGCATTGACTATATCAAATCTAACTACGAATATAATCATAAGGTCGAAGCATTGACTATATCAACCTAACTTCCCCAATAGGGAACTGACAATTGTCATCACACAACTAAGCGAGTGTGGCTAACATTATCCTCCCATGACTCTAAGTTTCAAAGGATACATGGTGGATAACACCTCCACCCCTTCTAATAGAACCAAGGTCAACTCCCTAACATTGAGTCCCAACCATACTATATCACTCTTGTTATAAGAGCTTCGAATAACCACTCTATGTAAGCATTGCTTCACATAAAAAGCACACCTATCCATGAATCATAGTAGTATTTGAAATCATAATGAAAGTCATAAATAAAATTAGCATGCAATGATCTTCCTATTTTTTATGAAAACCAATTTACCTCAACACTACATCCATTTAGCTCTTGCATATCCCATCAACCTGTAGGTTAACACACAAATGGCTCACAAAATACTTTCATGCCATTATCCATCATTATGCACTAATGACCAATCAACAAGTGTATATATATTCACTTAAATCATGCATTGCTAATCCTGAACTAATATCCATGTGGGGTTAATTTAAATATTTTAATTACATAACCAAAATGGAATCACATAACTATGATCATCATAAACATGCAATTAAAAAAATCTTTCGCTATCAACATGTAGATATATCAAATAGGTCCAAATGTATATACATTAAATGTCGTCATTAGTGTAGTTGAGTCTAATTAAATACTAAGAAAATAAATACTTAGATAAATAGAAATAAATTTTTGGTTGCATAAGGCCAATATGTGGGGTGATATATACATCAACCCTTTAAGAAACTTCATCCCAAAGTCATAGTCAAGTAAAAAGTTCAAAGTAATCTCAACACATGGTCTTTGTGTTCTCCTAGTAACAAATCTCATGATGTTCTTTTCCCATGCTCAACCATAGTTGACCATGGTCATCCAAAGTCAACCATAGTCAACCAAACTTACCATAATCACCCATGGTCAACCATAGTCAACCATGGTTAATAATAGTCAACCATACTCAACCATGGCCAACCCAAGTCAACCATGGTCAACCAAAGTCAACCATCATCAACCATACTCAACCATGGTCAAATATGGTCAACCACACTGAACTTTAGTTAACCATACTCAACTAAATTTAAGCATGGTGAACCATAGTGAACTAAGGTCAACCGTAGTCATTAATAGTCAACCAAAATCAATCATAGATAACCATGGTCAACCATAGACAACCATGGTCAACCATTGTTAACCATAGGAAACCATAGTCAACCATGGTCAACCATAGCCACAAATAGTCAACCATAGGAAACCAGGCTCAGAGTAGTCACCCATGGTCAACCATACTCAAACAAAATCAACCATGGTCAACCATAGTCCACCATATGCACTCATTGTCAAACATACTCAATAATGGTCAACCCTAGTCAACCCCATTCAACCGTAGTAAACCATAGTCAATCATACTCAACCATAGGTAAACGCGGTCAAATGTGTTCAGTCGTGGTCAACCATGGGAAACCATAGTCAACCAAGGTCAACCAAGGTCAACCATAATAACCCATGGTTAATCATAAGAAACCATAATCAACCATATTCAACAATAGTCAACCATGGTCAACCATACTCAACCATGGTCTACCATCATCAACCATACACAACCATGGTCAATTGTAGTCAATCATGGTCAACTAGTCCTCCCTTGCACATTGATCATCAACTAACACAACCACATTTGAGTAAAAGTAGTTGATATGCGATACAATTTTCCACCTTTTAATACTAATAGGGTCGATCATGTACATCAACCACTTTTACTAAAATGTGGCTGTGCTAGTACTAAACTAGGATGTGAAAAAGAAAATGTTGAGAAGAGTAACTCAGAAGGTCTTCTCCATGCATGGCATCCTATCATGGTAGAGGACAATGAAACTAGCCAAGTTGATGGGTTAAATTTTTTTCCTAAGTCTAACTTAGAAAAAGTACATTAAATGTGTTATATTTTAATGTTTACTTAATGAGCACTTTTTTTTTAAGTTAAAAGTAAAAATAATTTAAGTGATGTTTCTTTTAATCTGGCCATCCATTTCATTGAGAGAGTGAGGGTTGATCACATCCCTTGATGTGTTTTCGCTTTCTCATTGAGATAAAAAAAATTGACTTAGTGGTTGGGCACATTATTTCACTTGAGAGAGGGTGAGTTTCAACAAGAGGAGATTTGCTTGAGGGTTTGTTGGAGAAGAGTTGTAGAGAATACAGACGAGAGTTCTAGCAGGTGGATCGACTAGTTTTCTCAACCATTTGTAGAGGTCGTACTACATATTTGAGAGAGTTTCACGTGTGATGCAGAGACAATGCAACTGGGTTGTACGATTTGCGCAGAGGCTTATTTGTTGGGTCAAATTTTTTGTTGTTGGGTTTGATTTGGTTTGGAGATGGTCGTACAGGTGTTGGGTAGTATTTTTGTCGGAATTTCCTCAACCATTGTTGTAACTCGATCTACTTTGTAAGAGATCTCTATATTTTCTATTGCAATAATAAAAACCACAAACTGAAGAACGAGTTTTCCTATATTTGGTTTTTCCGGGGGTTATTTTACCCAAAAATATTGGTGTTCTCATGTGATGTGAATGTTGTTATATTCTTCACTGTAGATCATATTTATTTCTTCCTTGCTATTTATTTTTCTATGAAGAAAACCTAGTTGTAAATGAAAAATAACAATTTTAGAAATTCAAATGTGCTGAATAAATTTCTGGGTAGTAAAGATTGTTGAAGTTTTCAGTTTATCTTGTTGGTTTTAGTGGATTCACATGGTATCAAAGCAGGACCGTTGGAGTAACAACATCGGAGTAGGATTGTTGGAGTAACAACATTAGCGCAAGATTGTTAGAGTAACAACATGTGAATAAGACTATTGGAGTAACAACATCAACGTATTGTTGTTGGAGTAACAAAATCAACATATTGGTCGATTTCATATCTAAGCATGGGACTATTGGAGTAACAAAATTAGCGTATTGATTATAGAAGATCAATTTCATATCCAACCACATGATCAGTTTGTGAGACATCGTAGGGTTTGGAAAAATACACTTTCAAAATGGCCATGAATTTGAGAGTTGAGGATAGACTTCAAGGCACTCATAACTTCCCTACCTAGAAAGAGAGGGTTACCAAAATCTCGGATGTCAATGATGTCCTTGAGCATATTACAGATAAAGCAACAGCTCCTATAGATGAAACTTTATTGGGAGCCAGGAAGAAGGGTGAAGTGAAGGAAATGGGCATAATCCTTGATGGGGTAAAGGATCACATAATCCCTCACTTATCAAGGAAAACATTTGCTAAGGACATGTGGGAGGCCTTGGGTATCCTCAATTAGAGTAAAACTGAAAACAATATTATGGTGCTTCAGGAAAGGTTGTGAGGTACTAAGATGGCTAAGGGCAAAGATGTGGTTCCTTACCTCACTCATATTACACGGATCGGGGACATGCTCAGAGCAGTTGTCTCAAAGACAGAGTTGATTTTAAGGTTTGTCCGAGCTATTCTCTGAGTTTTGAAGGCCGTGTTTGAAAAATGTTGTAATTTTGACCCCGTTTAAAAAAATGGTAGTACTAGTAGCACCACTTTTTGAATTGGGGGTTGATTTTGATGCTTTTTTATTTGGGGGGTTGATTTTGATGCTTTTTATGCAAAAATATGGGTTTTTATACAATGTTTGAGGAAATAATATTAAACAATATTGTGTTTTAAGTATAATGTTTTATAAAAAAATTAAGAATCTTTATAAATAAATTGAATTGAATATAAGAAACTGAAATTCAGTTTTTATATTAAATAGTATTGTGACTACACATAAGTGGATCAAAGTCCAACCCGATGTCCTCTAAATTTTTTAGTTCCAGAGGTGTAAAAAAGAATACTCAATCCTCTGAAGTCATTGGTTCCAAACTTATGGGAACACCAAACAAAAAAATGTTTTTGAAATTTATATATTGTGTTTTATACAATGTTTAAATAAAAAACAATAACCTTCATAAATAAATTGAATTGAATATGTGAAATCCTAAACTTTGTTTGTGAAATTTTAATATATAAATAAACTATAAAAATTTTGAAATTTATATATTGTGTTTTATACCATGTTTAAATTAAAAATAATAACCTTAGTAAATAAATTGAATTGAATATATGAAACGAGTTTAGGAAACATGGGAGCTCAAAGTAAATTTGGGATATATATTAAAAAATATTTTAATTACAACTATATTTTAGATTACAATGTATAGAGATATTGATACATTTAAAATCTTATTTCAATAAAATTGAAGATCTATAGAGGACAATGTTTCTCCGCAACAACTACAATATTAAAATTACTAATTTAATTTGTGCTAATAATAATATGAATATATTTAACAAAATACTGAAACTTTAATGTCCCTAAATATTCCATTAGAAAATGAGAAACAAAATTGAAAATACATATACACAATTTTAACATATTTTATTAGACTTTCATGTTTAGTTTGGCATTGAAGAAAAACATAGATGTATTAAAAAAAATTCATATTCACAACTATAAAATGAATATTATTAAGTTTTTTTAGATAACTGATTTTTGAAATAATATTTGCCTTAGTTTAATCTTAGTATATAAGTTGGAAACCCGATCCAATTAAGCATAGATAAATCCATCTTATTTATTATTAGATACATAAGAAAAAAGAGCATAAAACCTGATCCAATTACAATATTAGCATAGATAAGTCCGCCTTATTTATTATTAGATATATAAGCAAAAAGACCATGAAAGTAGAAAAGAGACTTTGCATACACAAACATAATTATCATCTTTGAAGCGTAGCGTCAAGGGTTGATCAGATCATTGTGAGTGGTGGAGCCATTGTGATGCAGGACAAAATAATTGAAACTGGTAGGGCGGTAGGGTTCTCGAGCGTTTTCGTAAACAAAATGAAACCAGATCTTGGCGGTGCCATGCTTTTTTACAGTGTCGTGAAGGATGGATTCGATGTCACAAGAGTAAGTGCCCATGTTGACGGGTTCGATGCCATGAAAGTCAGATGACATTTTGAAATGTTTGGTCTGGGGAAAAATGTTCTAGTACTGAGGTCGCCCTCGTTCACCCCGATTATCTTCCTTGCCTGGTTGTTGCGATGCCCTACTTGTGTCTGCACCCACTGCCTCACATCATTATTGGGCCTGGTGGGCATGGTGTCATGCCTCAAATTCCCCTGTTGGATCGCCGCGTACAGATACTCCACAATATTTTGTGCCATGCCTGGACCTACCCTGTATTGCAATTTCATAACAGGCTGTAGAGGTTGATTGGGGAACCACCCATCTCCCACTGATATGTTATTCAACCATTCTGCGCCGATTGGCACCTGACTAGGGTTTGTGCGATATCACATCCTTTCAATTCCAATACCTCTAAGACTCCCTTACTTATGCAAGATAAGATTGCAAAGTAACCAGTGCTCGATGATCTGCTGTGTTGATCCGAGGCATTCAAAGCTCAACATGTTTTGTGCCGCCACGATGGAGTGTTCTCATTCCATCATTCACTTCTCCATGTGGTGGACATAGCAGAGATAGAGGTGAAATTGTGCAGCCAACCGCTCCATCTTGTATTTCTGATCCTTCTCGACCTCAACTAGCAGTTTGGTAATAGTTTCTAGGCTACTGAGGTGACTCAGGATTTGTCCATCTTTCTCTTGTGATTCAAGTTATCCTCCCATATGGCTTCTTCCATTTTTGAACTCACCTTGCTGATCATCATCTTAGTTAGCCACACCATCTCCATTGTTTTATGGTAGAGGGTTTCCCTGGGCTGCGTGGTCCCTGGGCCAGTTACCCAGTCTGCTTCCTATGCCAGTGCATCCCAATCTTTGCCTTTGCGCTTTTCTTTGATTTCATTTTCCCAATGGATGATGGTTGCTTTTCTTTTCATCGCAACAAGAGTTTGGAAGGTGCCCTCTGCATCTTTTTTCGTCTGCTCCATTCTTGACACTCATCGTGGACTATTCGGTACTTCATTTCCAAGGAGATTCCTCTTCCTGTGCGTGTGCTTCATTCTCACCATCCTGTTTGGTCTATCACAACTCCTTTGTTGGTTGCTCAACATGTACCTCACTTCACAAGGATTCTTCCTTTCCCTACCCTTGTGTCTGCGGTATCCCCTGCAATTGCACTCCCTCTTATTGCGGTAATTCATGTTGTCTTTCATCTTACTGATCTTCTCCAGCTGCGGTCTTGTCCTTCCAATCATGGCTTGTCCATAATGGTGATCCCTCTCGTCCTTTTTCCTGGTGGAAGCTCCTATGAACATGACGACTCATCCTTTATCCCTATCTAGATCCTTGCCCCTACTCGCTTGATATCCTACTGTGTTTCTCTTCATACATGTACTTTGGCCTGGAGAATCGATTATGAACCATGTGTCTCCCTCATGCCTTACATCACTTGTTGCATGCGGTTTGTCATCTGTACTTTCCCTCATTCTTTCCCTGCAATTATTTTTGTCACAAAGGTCTTGTTGTCGTACCCCTGTCGATTGTTTATGCTAATCCTGCATGGTCATTTGTGATCGAGTGTTTGAACATCATTTCTTTATTGAGGCTTGCTTGCCTACCACCAGGCCTTACACTACCCTTCTCGATGTGACCTTCCTTGATTAACACGTCTTCATGATCTTTTGTTGCTAAGTGGATGCAGTCTGTTCTGAGTTGGTCATTCTAGATGTTGATCCAGGTAGTGTCTAGTTCTAAACCCTCCTTGTCAACCCCCTCATTCGATAGTCTGTATGCCAGGCCATTCGCTGATATACAGACCCAGCGCAACTCCACTGTGTTCATATTTTTTAGATGCTCCTGAATTTTTTGTAGGGAGAGAGCCAAGCGCCAGTGTCTCTGAAACTTGCCCACTCTGGTACCATTCTGGAGTCTCTTCGTTGTATTGATGACCAGGGTGGAGTCTCCTTCCACGATAATGTTTTTCATCCTTTCACGCTTAAGATTTCAAGGCCAAGCTCTATGGCTCCAAATTCCATTGCATTGTTCGCTGACTTCCCCATACTCTTAGCATACATCGTGATAATGTTACCATCAATTTCTTTGATTACCCCTCCCATCCCTTCCACTCCTGGGTTTCCTTTTGCCGCCCCATCAAAATTTAATTTAAGGAACCCTTACAAAGGGGGTCTAGTTGTGGTATCCTAGTTGGAGTTGCATATCCCACCCTACCGTTGCATTGTTGCGCCTGTCTTTTAGGTGAAAGAACTCTAGGATGTGGGAGTCATCATCTGTGACTTGCACTGTTTCTTTCTTGCAGTTGCGGCTCTACACTGTTTCTCGTATTTGTGAGAAAATTGCATCCTTGAGCTTTCCCTCCAATAGGCTTTCATTCTTGAGGATGTATTGATTCCTCTCCTTCCATATTTCCCAGATTATCATCCCCAGTGTTAGGTTCTAGAAGAGGTTCACCTTTTCATTTTCATTGTAGCTCTCATTCTAGTTGTTGATGGTTGCACTAATGTTTCCCCGGATTCTATTGGACTGGCAGTAGATTCCCGCTGCCCAATCCCATAGCTTTGTTGTGTAATTGCACTCATTGAGGAGGTGATTGGTTGTTTCCTCCTTAGCTTGAGAGAGGTGGCACTGAGAAGGGCCTATGTATCCCCTTTTCCTAAGGTTTTCCCAGGTTAGAATTCGGTTGTGGAGAACTAACCACTTGAACATTTTGATTTTTGGCCATTAGGGGCTGCTCCAGATCTTTCCCCACTGTTGTTTTTGTTCCTCTGGAACCTGGTCCGAGATGTAAAATCGTGCCTCTTTTAAGTTGAATTCCCCACCATTTTCCATGCCCCACCTTAATTGGTCCTCGTCCTCTGAGATTGCAATTTTCCTTTCCCCAATTTCTCTTCCACCTCTTTCTCTAGAGTTGTGATACTGTCTCTATTTTGTCTATCGAGTTTGTCCCAAGTCCTCCATTTGTCGCTATCATTTCTTGGCTTCTAGTAGTGATGGATTGTTTTTTTTCCTTGCGCAATCATTTCCTGTTGGAGCTCCTTCCCATCGAGAGTTTCCATTCTGGGTTCCTGTTGCCACGCGTCCTCCTAGAATCTGGCAGTTTGACCATTTTTTACTTCCCAAAAACTGCGTTTATGATACAATTCGTGTTGTTCCAGGTGATATTTTAGATGCCTGATCCCTCCCTTGTACCCATGAATCGAATTTGGTCTTGATCATTAATGTTCAGGGCATAATTGGCGTTCCAAAGGTTTGCCCATGGAACTGATTTTTCCTTGACCCATCTCCACCAGAGTTTTACCCCATAGGCTTCGTTGGTTACTTGTGGGTCTTGTAACCCCAGGCCGCCTTTGCTTTTTGGTCGAAAAACCTTCTCCCAGGCTACCATGGCCCATTTCTTTTTATTTTCAACACCTAGTCATAGGAAATCTCTTTGAATGGTTCTTATCTCTTGAAGTATTCATTTCGGAGTAGGGAAAACTGACATCATATGCGTTGAAATTTCTTGTAGGACT
>JASDQU010245931.1:0-12715 GCA_032191745.1 Picea mariana
GCATTTAAAACAAGTTAAACACATTTAAACTCAGAGTGAGCATAAGAATTACTATTATTATAAATAATCAATGGCTTTAACATTAATTCATATGCACAACAGAGTACATGATAATTATAAATACACATACATGCAGTAACATAATTGAAACATCATCTAGTACTTATCTTGGAAAACAGTGGTAATTCTACCAACTAGGTGCAGGCCTTCTACGAACCTCCTAGCTTTATACCACACTGCTCACCAAGCTCAGCAGTAGGTCACCCCCAAGCTGGGACTAAGCTCCACCCCAAGGCAAGGAATCCTAGGCTAGGCTGAGGTTACAGGGAAAACACACAGGCAGAAGAAAGGAATTCTCTCCCAGGAACCACTCATACTCACTGGCCACAAACTCTCCTTCCCCACATGCCTGTTCCACCCCAGGATTATACACCTTCTCTGTCACCTAGACAGTCCTTCGACTGCTAACCTCCCTTTCCTTGGGTTTCAACAACAGAATGAACCGGAATTCTCCGAGCTCTGCGACAGCTACAGGGTTCCTTCCAGGAGCTCTCTCCTTCCTCAGCACACTCCTTCACCTGGAGAGAGTCACTCACAGGTCAAGCAACCTGTTCTTCCAACTTCAACCACCTCTCTCACCTGAAGAGAGTGTTGTACGACNGGTATCATGGGAGAGACTCACACTCTGGTTCTCAGGGATGCATGACGAGTTGTCCACACAGGGTTCGACTCAGACTTAACGGTTCACAACCGAAGGGGTGTACCAGCCTTCCCGAAGAAAATATAGACATAGGCCTTTCTATTTCAGAGTGCACGAGGGTATCCCTTGCAAAGGTCGGACGGGTTCACACTCAGACAGTCAGGTAGAATGGAGGAGGAACCCCCAACATGGCTCATCTCGGCCATTTAATTTGCATGTGACTGGGTTGACATTTGTCACCCATGCAACTGCATGCATTCCTTCAGCGTGCGTTTCTTCCATTCGGAAGTTGTTTGTCCTTCCAAAAGAACTTAGGATAAAACATATTATTCACATGTCTTTTGGAATAATATTAAAATATTATTCCCAAAGACTTAAGCCCCTAGGATCAACACTTAGCCCCTTTTCCCACCTTCCAGCCCCTAATCCCTTGCCTACTCTATGGAATCTTAGTCCCTCATCACTCATTCATCGTGGTCAGTCTGCACGAGGCGGTATTTATATTTTATTACTGTTTCGCATAAATACAGGTACAAAATCAGGCTCTTGGCCTTCAACACTTAGGCTCTCTGGCCTAACATTCACATAATCCCACTAGCTTATATAAACTTGGCTCACCAGCCTATAAACATATTTACAATTCATTTCATAAACAATATTTACAATAGGGCTCGGCCTTGGGGACATTACAATCCCCCTCCCCTTATTTACGCACTGTCCTCAGTGAAAATTTACATTGCATCTGCAAGCTTTTCAAAATTTTCAAAAAGATGTGGGTACTATGCCCGCATAACATCTTCATTCTCCCATGTCGCGTCCTCAGAACCCTACCAGGTCCACTGGACCTTTACAATCTCTATGGATCGATTCTGGAGTTGTTTTCTTTTCCTGTCCAATATGCGCACATGATGCACTTGTAGGACACCTTCTAGTTCCACCATAATCACATTACAATCGATAACATGATTAGCAACAAGTATATATTTCTTAAACAGTGAAACATGAAATACATTATGTACAGTCATGGATGCAGATAACACAAGCATGTATGCAACTGGCCCAATCCTTTCCAAGATTTCAAAAGGCCCACAATATCTTGCTGCCAACTTGGTGCATCTTCCTAGCTTCAAGGAACTCCTATTAGTTTTCACCTTCAGGAAAACATGATCACCCACTTTGAATTCTTTGTGGGTTCTGTTCTTATCAGCATAACTTTTTTGCCTGTCCTAGGCAGCTTTCAAATTCTGTTTAATTATTATCATTTGGTCTTCCATCTCTTTGAGCAACTCTGGCCCAACTACTGCTCTGTCAGCTGGATTATCCCAGCTCATTGGAGTGTTTCACTTTCTTCCATAAAGTGCTTCAAATGGGATCATCTTCAATGATGCATGATACCCATTATTGTAGGCAAATTCTACCAAATGCAGGTAGTCTTCCCATCTTGATGGTTTTTCCTCACGTACATTCTCAGCATGTCCTCTATTACTCTTTTCACCCTCTCTATCTATCCATCAGATTCGGGATGATACGCTGTACTAAAATTCAGATTCGTTCTGAATCCTTTGAACAGTCCTTTCCAGAAATTCAAGGTGAATTTCGAGTCCCTATCAGACACAATAATTTTAGGAATTCCGTGCAAGCATGCCACTTCTTTTAAGAAGATAACAACAACATCTATTGCCTTGTAAGTGGTTTTCAGTGGAATAAAATGGACATCTTTTGTAAGATTTTCCACCACAAACATGATCGAATCATGCTGCTTGCTTGTTCTGGGCAATCCTGTAATAAAATCCATGGTCACCACTTCCCACTTCCACTCAGGAATGGGCAAAGCCTACAGCAACCCTACTGGGTGCCTATGCTCAGCCTTAACTTTCTGGCACTCCATACATCTGGTGATGTATTCAACGATCTCTCTTTTCATACCTGGCCAAAAGTAATGGCTTTTGACTGCTGCCACCGTTTTCTGATATCCAGGGTGTCCATCATAAGTCACGTTATGCATTTCTCTTAGAATCACAAGTTTCAAACCCTGGACATTGGGTATATACACTCTGTTTTTATACAGAAGTATTCCATCAGCTCCCAAGATGTAATTTCCCTCTTTCTGTGGTCTCTCACTCTACTGTATCTTTGCTACCAAGTCTCTGTACTGCAAATCTTCATTTGCAGCTTCCAAAATTCTATCTTTAGTATCAGTACTGTACATGCTAATGGTTGTATCATGTAATTCATGCACCTTTCTGCTGAGTGCATCAGCCACCTTGTTTTCCTTCCCTTTGATATGCTTGATATCAAAGTCATATTCACACAAAAATTCCAGCCACCTTCTTTGTTTATCATTTAAGGTTGGCTGATCAAACAAATATTTCAGGCCGTTGTGATCTATTCTCAATTCAAATCTTCTTCCCATGAGGTAATGTCTCCATTTCCTTAGAGCGTGGACAATTGCTGCCAGCTCCAAATCGTGAGTGGCATAATTCTTTTCATGCTCTTTCAATTTCCTGGACTCATAACATATTACAAATCCATCTTGGCTAAGAACTCCTCCCAACCCTTCCTTACATGCATCTGTGCACACCACGAAATCCATATTTGGATTTTCAATTCTTAGGATTGGAGCGTTGGTTAACAACTACTTCAATCGTTGGAAACTCTCTTCACACTCTTCATTCCACTAAAACTTTTTCTCCTTCCTTCGCAAGGAAGTGATAGGGTGAGCTATCTTTGAGAACCCTGCGATAAACCTTCTATAATAGCCCGCCAGACCCATAAAGGATCTAACTTCTATCATATTCCTTGGTGTTGACCATTCTCGAATGGCCTCAACCTTCTTAGGATACACACCGATCCCTTCTTCTAAAATAATATGTCCCAAGTAATGGATCTGTCTTTGATAAAATGAGCATTTGCTCAACTTGGCATACAGCTGGTGTTCTCTCAACACTTGCAGCACCATCCTCAAGTGTTGTTCATGCTCTTCCTCTGACTTGGAATACACCAATATGTCATCCAGGAAGACTATGAAAAACTTGTCTAAATAGGTCCTCAATACACCATTCATCAAGCACATAAAAACAACAGGTGCGTTTGACAGTCCAAACGGCACCACTGTGAACTCGTAATGATCGTACCTTGTTCTAAAGGTGGTCTTGCTGATGTCCTCATCCTTTATTCTTACCTAGTGATATCTTAATCTGAGATCTATCTTTGAAAATATTTTTTCACCCTTCAACTAATCGAAAAGATCATCAATCCTCGGCAGAGGGTACTTGTTCTTGACAGTGACCTTGTTCAACTATTGGAAATCAATGCACAGCCTCAACGTCCCATCCTTCTTCTTCACGAATAGGACCAGGGCACCCCAAGGTGACATGCTGGGGTTAATGTACCCCTTCTTCAGAAGCTCTTCGAGCTACAATTGCAACTCTTTCAGCTCTGGTGTACTCATTCTATAAGGAGCTTTCAACACTGGAGCTGCTCCAGGCATTAAATTTATAGAAAAATCGATGTCTCTCTTCAGAGGTAGTCCAGGTAACTCCTAAAATATGTCCTTGAACTCTGTGAGTACCTCATGGTCTCCAATTCTTGAGACTTCATCTCTGCATGCTTCCTCCACACGAGATGCAAATAATTGACAGCCTTTCCTGTAACACTTCTTCAGTTGCATGGCTGAGATTTCTCTAACAACCACAACTTTGGGAATTCCTTGGACTGTTTTCCGATTTCTCTCCTCATCCGACATGTAAACCTCTTGTTATGACAGTCCATGAGGGCATGGTGCTAGTCAAACAAGTCCATCCCAATTAAGCAGTCATAAGAGCCTAAAGATAGAACATTCAATTCATCCTTCGTGCTCAATCCATTCATGTCTATCAAACAGGATTTAACCAATTCAGTGACCTTCCTCTTAGTTCCTGTAGCCAACTACACTAACCAAGACCTTTCATGTTTTCTTCTTGATAAATGCAAACTTTCCACCACCCTAGGATCTAAATAACTATGGCTAGCCCCGTGATCAATTAAAATAATAAATGGTCGATTGTTGATCATACCTTCCACTTCAATCATGTGAGACTGAAATTCTTCTTGCTTGTTGTCTAGGGCTACGTAGATCCTTGGCATCCTGCTACCCATATCCTCCATCGTTTCAGCTTGCTGAACATTGTGGACAGTTCTTGCTTTATCTTTTCTATGGGGGCAGTCCCTGTACATATGGTTCCCTTTACAACCCCAACACTCCATAGGTGGCAGTCTAGGCATTTTCTCACCCACTTCAGCCTTCCTAGGCTCTTTGAAAGATGGTTTTCCCTGAGGACTATTTCTGAAAAACAGAGGCTTGTTTCCCTTCTGCCTATGCTCTTTCCTGAACTTCTTCTGATCATCCTAAGTCTTCCGAAAGGTACGATTTTCTATCTTTTATTCATATAAGAATTTATCCCTTCTTATTGTTTCTTCCATAGTCTTAGGATCATCATACTGAATCTTGTCACAGCCTTATCTTTGATGAATGGAACATACTTCAGTAGTTCCAAGAAACTTCATTCGTATTCATTAATGGTCATGCTGCCTAGCTTGAGTTTGAAGAACTCCTACATCTTTCTGTCATAGTATCTTTTAGTCAGGTATTTCTTCTCGAAATACCTCTTGAACTCCTTCCAAGTGATATCTTTCTCACTAATGTGCTACACCTGCACAAACTGATCCCACCACATGGATGCTTTTCACTTCAATTGATACATCGCAATTCTTCCTTTTGCATGAGAGGAATAATTCTGCAGTTGGAAATATTTCTCCATGCCAAGCAACCATGTTTCGGCATATTCCTCCTTATTATGTTCTCCATCAAATGTTGGAGGCTTGATCTTGTTCATCTCCCCTTTCAATTCATCCACTCTAGATCTTTGGTGTTTTCTGGTAGGGGACGGGCTTGAACTACTGTGTGCTTCCCCGTTGGAATGCTTTGGGGAGCGACGATGATGTCTTCTACCACTCCTCGATCTTCTTCTTCTCTCAGGGGTCCTGCGACTCTCTTTCTTTCTTGAGCCACTCCCCTTCTCCAACTTCCTTTCTATTCTTTCTAGGTTCTTCAACATTTTTAAGTTGAATTCTCCCTACTGAGCCCTGACCCTCATGAGCTTTCGGCTATTAGCTTGGTGAGCATGGGCATCTTTCTGCAATCTTTCAATGAGTTTCATCATATGTCCTTCCTTATCCATATATTTTCCGTGCCCATTAGAGTTTGATCCTTCGACTCTCAAGTTGACATCCCTTCCTACCCTTTCGTCCTCTGTTTCGAAGGCAATCTATACCTTTTCCATTTCTATACTCAGCGTAGATTCATGGTTGACCTAACACTCGTTGAACTCTGCACACACAACGTGCAATCAACCGAAGTTTTTTAGACCCTTAGACCTTCAAGAAACTTACAACACTCATAAACCAACATGAACAAGAAAAACGTCTGGATTCCATTAAGTTTTCTGAGCTATGTTTGGCTCTGCAAATTTTGAGACTTCTAGTTTCAGGGTCTCGGTCCACAAGAATCTCATAGTCACTTTCGGGTGATAGCTCTCTCTTTCTCCCTACCTCGTAACCAAAGGCACCTTTCACAACTTTGTGATCTCGCAAGTTTGCAAGTCGAAGACCCTCAACTCTTCCTCCTCCAAACGTCGATACCCGAGATGCAATACGGGTATGGATCCCTCCTTGCTAGTGCCTGCTACATATAACAGTAAGCTAGGGATAAGTGCTATCACCTCTCGCAACTCACGAATTCGCGAGTTGGAGTACTGATCCCTCGTTCTCCTCCTTTGTGAATCTCGAAATCCCGATTTACTTTACCCTCCGGGCCCACATAGCACAACTGTCTCCACATCTATAGTGGTGAGTGGCACCCTCAGGAGGGTCCACGTTATCTATGGTGACATCATCGGATTCCACCATGCTCACTTTTCTTTTGTTCCACTGAAACATGGTGTACACCCATGTGTCCACGTCCATTCCAAGTGAAATCCCATGATTAGACCTTTCTCAAATCTACGACGCAGATCCTTTCGACATTTCGGGCATCGGGAGTTCATGCATCCACATCTCTCAAACTTTAGTTTTCCGAAATCCCGAAATTACTGTCTACCCCTCCACTTGATCAAACGGTCAAGTTCCTATCTTACAATCTACGTTGTAGATCGTTTCGAAATTTCGGGTTCCGCTATTTTGTGACTTGCGAAAACAAGGTTGTTCCCTTTTGGTTTTCTGGGTGCTGAAATGCCGCCCGACAGCCACATGTTCCCCCCGATGGACGGTCCCAACGAATTCGGGGTTTTGCGTATCGCGATTTCCACGTTCCTGTGCAACTCCAAAGGTTTTTTTTTTTTAAACCCTGCGCATGTTTTCCATATCTGACGGTCACAAGGGTTCTCCTTTCCCCCGAACAGATCCTATGGCTTCAATACTTCTAGTGTGCAGTCCTCTCTACCTATGTCCAGATACCACATCGGCTGCGGTTTCATAACACCGCTACACCTCTTGAGCTTGGTAACACAGTCAAGTAACTCCTTGACACTCAGGAGCATTCAAAGGCCTGAAATTGGTCCTCCAGACACAATTTCTTCTCAAACTCTTGGTCCAAAGACCACTCAACTGGCCCATCTAGGCTCAGCATCGAAAACTTGGTTTTGATACCATACTGTAACACTCTTTCATTTGAATTTGTACACCCCCTTTCCATCAGTCGGGCAGGCGCTACTTCGCGGAATAACAATCTCATGCTTAATTATATATATATATATATATATGACATGCATTTAAAACAGGTTAAACACATTTAAACTCGGAGTGAGCATAAGAATTACTATTATTATAAATAATCAATGGCTTTAACATTAATTTATATGCACAACAGAGTACATGATAATTATAAATACACAGACATGCAGTAACATAATTGAAACATCATTTGGTACTTATCTTTGAAAACAGTGGTAATTCTACCAACCAGGTGCAGGCCTTCCACGAACCTCCCAGCCTTAGACAACACTGCTCATCAAGCTCAACAGTAGGTCACCCCCAAGATGGGACTAAGCTCCACCCCAAGGAAAGGAATCCTAGGCTAGGCTGAGGTTACAGTGAAAACACATGGGCACAAGGAAGGAATTATCTCCCAGGAACCACTCATACTCACTACCCATAGACTCTCCTTCCCCACATGCCTGTTCCACCCTAGGAGTATACACCTTCTCTGTCACCTAGACAGTCCTTTGGCTACTAACCTCCCTTGCATTGGGTTTTAGCAATAGGCTGGATCGAAATTCTCCGAGCTCTGCGGTAGCTACAGGGTTCCTTCCAGGAGCTCTCTCCTTCCTCAGCACACTCTCTCACCTGGAGAGAGTTGCTCACAGGTCAAGCAACCTGTTCTTCCAACTTCAACCACCTCTCTCACCTGGAAAGAGTGTTGTACGACTGGCCAACAAGCCACACAGGGTCAAACACTACACGTCCACCATCGTCAACAGGAATTCAGACACGAACACCCCCGGGTAGCAACAGACAGGTGCAATAGCATAACTTGGCTTAGCAGGGACGGGACACTTCCATTTTCTCAATCCGACAACACGACATAGAATCATGCTCTGGTTCTCAGGGATGCGTGACGAGTTGTCCATGCAGGGGTCGAATCAGACTTAACGGTTCACAACCGAAGGGGTATACTAGCCTTCCCGAAGCAAATATAGACACAAGCCTTTTTGTTTCAGAGCGCACGAGGGTGTATCTTACAGAGGTCGGATGGGTTCACGCTTAGACGGTCAAGTAGAATGGAGGAGGAACCCCCAACACGGCTCATCTCAGCCATTTTATTTGCATGCACCTGGGTTGACATTTGTCACCCATGCAATTGCATGCATTCCTTCAACATGTGTTTCTTCCATTCAGAAGTTGTTTGTCCTTCCAAAAGAACTTAGGATAAAACATATTATTCACGTGTCTTTTGGAATAATATTAAAATATTATTCCCAAGGACTTAAGCCGCTAGGCTCAACACTTAGCCCCTCTTCCCACCGTCCAGCCCCTAATCCCTTGCCCACTCTATGGAAGCTTAGTTCCCCATCACTCATTCATCATGGTCGGTCTGCACACAGTGGTATTTATATTTCATTACTGTTCCGCATAAATATAGGTACAAAATTAGGCTCTTGGCCTTCAACACTTAGGCTCTCTGGCCTAACATTCACATAAGCCCACTAGCTTATATAAACTCGGCTCACCAACCTATAAAAATATTTACAATTCATTTCATAAACAAGATTTACAATAGGGCTTGGCCTTGGGGACATTACAGGAGAGTCTCTGGCACCAGGTAATAAGAGACAAATATCTACAGAACTCCTCCCTTATCAACTGGATTAGAAGGCCATTACATAAGTACTTTTCATCTTCCAGGATCTGGTTAAGCCTTCTTCTCTCATTATTGATTACCAACCATTGGATAACCTGGTGTCATGGATCCATTCAACTTATAAACATCGGGCGTGATAGGATTCTAGGCTTGGGTAATGGGTCTTTCCTCAGTAAAGAACTCATCTCGACGCTTGCTCATAGACGGGTGATAACACTTTCCCAAGATAAATTAATGCATGAGCCCATCACCTATGCAAAGATCTGGCAGTCTAGTGGTGAGTTGGGGCTATCGGGCGAACTTGCTTTAGAATGGACATTGTATACCTTTGAATTACGTGGAGCGGGTATCACACTAATTGACAATTCGATGGATGAACTTAGGTGTGTGGGCAGGGACTGTTCCAGGGAGCTCATTGTCCGGAACGTTTACAATTCGATCGTCACTACTCAAAATATGTTGAGTGTGAGTGGATGGAACTTAAATTGTTGGAAGTGGTGCGATCAATTGAAAATTACTCTATTTTTTTGGCTGGAAACATTTAATAACATTTTAACTTGGGACGCTCTACTGAAAAAAGGCTGGATAGGGCCAAGATTTTTCAACCTGTGCAGAGAAAGCACAGAAGATGCCTCTCACTTGTTCATCCATTTTGCATTTACAAAGCGGGTTTGGACTTTATTGGCGCAATTTCAACAGTTCGATTGTGTGTGGTTTGGCCAATCCATTGTTGAATGTATGGATGCGTGGCTCCTGAACCAGACAAGATCTAAAATGCTCCCACTGTTCACGATATGGTACATATGGAAGGAGCACAAATTGGATTTGTTTAAAGGGAAGACGCTCTCAGTGATATCGGTTTCTTTGAAGACCATTGGAGTGATCAGGAAAAAACAAAGAGACATTAAGCCCCATGTATTAAGGATAAAAAATTTCAATAGACATTTTGGATTTAATGTGGCATTCTTCGATGGGGAAATGGTGGCAGGGGGGACCATGTGCGGGGTTGGAGGCACTTCGAAGTGTATAAATACACCTAATTACAGATGGTATATCAACTGTGGCGTAGGGAAAACACAAAGGCCGAATTATTGGGGGCGTGGGCCTCACTTCTGATTACAAGACATCTGGGAATTCAACAACTTCAGGTTTTGGGGGATTCCAAGGTGATCATTGATTGGCTCAGGATGAATGAGAAACTTCAAGCTATCAACATTGAAGGGTGGAAGAACAAAGTTCGAGAGTTGAAGACAACCTTCCAAAAAATGAGCTTCCATCACATTTTTAGGGAATCCAATGAGGAGGCGGATGAACTTTCAAAGTGGGTGCTCTCCTCTCCAAAAGGAAGACTTACTTATTTTACTTGGGATGGAGAAAATGAGGGGCCATGCCAACATCGGAACAATTTCTAATTACTTGATCCTCCCCGGTTTTGTATGAGACTGTTAGTCCTTGTGGGGGAAAGTGCTCTTTGATATGTAATTTAGAAATTTCAGTTATTTTTACAGTGTTATGATTGAAGTAGGCATTGTAGTGTTTTCTTGGCTGGTAGGGAGGGAAAGGAATGATGGGTGTTCCTATTCTTATAGTAACTCATTTCTGTTCCGGTAGATCAAGATAGTGACGTATTTTGTGGATGTAAAAGAAAAAGAAAAATTATTATTAATATAATTTTTTGAGCGAATTTTCTTAAAAAAAAAAAATTACAAAAACGAGTACCACAAATTGATATGTAAGAAATAGATCTAAGTTTTTAGATTTTATATCATAAATCATCAAATAAAATTATTTTATTACTAAAAAGTTATTAGTTTTTAATTTTAATTTGTTATTTTTATTTAATTGAAATAACTACTTTTTGTATTTAAAAAAAATTAAAATACTATTTTCTTAATTCCAATAAAAATTTATTTATAAAAATTTTAAATTAATCTTTCATTTCTATGTTAAAAAACTTTTATATTTAACTAGTAGAAACTTAGGGAGCCGTTAAGAGGCGCATGTGGCTTGTCTTTCCATACACCTCTAATTTTATCCAGTCGATAAAAAAAAAAAATAGTATTGTTATTAATTTCTATACATAGTAATCGATTTTATAGTCCGTGCACGAAAATCGATGAAAAAGAGCATTTTACTCAAAGTTTTTAAGAATTCATATGATTTTCTTTGGAAAATATCATTTTTATCCTATGTTTTGATCTTTGAAGTCTATGTTTTGATCTTTGAAGTCTTATTTGACATTTTTATCCTATGTTTTGATCCTTGAAGTCTTATTTGACCTCTTCTTGAGAAAGAAGCCCATATATTCGACCAAAAATTTAGTTCAAAGCCACAAAAACCTTAAGTTGGACACTAGTTTCGTTGGAGATCAAGTAATGCTAGATATCAATCTAGCATTACTTCATAGCATTAAATGTTACTTCTGTTTTTTCCATTCTCCATATGATATGGATGTCGTATGGATGTCATGTCCAACAACAACTTACTCTCAGCAGCTGCTTCCACCTACTTTGTCATGCAAACCCTGCTGTCAAATAAACCCACAGACCTTACCTTATATACCTATCGTTGCTCCAGGTCCATCGCCCATCGTTGCTTTAGGTCCATCGCTTAGGTCCATCGTTGCTCCAGGTCCATCGCTTATAATACCTTGAACTAAGGCTGCAACGACAGCGCCATTTTATCATCGAGGGAGTTGCATCGGAGGTAGCGAGAAAAGGAAGATCCGACGATTAAATCGGAGTTGAATACATCTGTGGCGAGGGCGCTAAAGACATCCATGGCGAGGGAGAACCTGAATAGACTGCATGAACTAGCTCCTGGGATGGGCTCTGAGTCTTACTATGGATCTTCCAATGTTTCTGGTTTGGCTCCTTCCATGGCTTCTTGCCAATATAAGTCAATTAGGCTGGACTCGAACCTGCTCTTATGTTTTGGAAAATCTGTTTGAACATATTTTAATTTCACCTCGCGCAGTCTAAATGGACTATTATAGAACTTTTGATATTGTTGTAAGCTCGAAATTTACTAACCTCTAATTAGGGACTGTTGGCATTTGAGAAAATCCTAGTTCCTACTCCTGAGTAAGATGACGGAATACTAAGAAAGAGTGTCCTTAGTGAGTACAACCCAGCATGTGAAGCGTGAATCGGTGTTGATCTGCATTCCCCTTGAATATCTATCTACCTATCTCGGTGTAGATCAGAATCCAGTTACCAGCCAATCGGTGCTTATCCATAGGAAGGCAATAGGGGCGAATGTGCTTCTTCGTAGCTTCAGGCCAAACCCATGCCTCCATCCCCCAATCCGAAGCTTCTTCTCAGGCCAGAGGATCCAATCCGTGCCTCAATTCCACCAGTCCCCGCCGTAGCATAAACAGAAGTAGCTTCTTTCCATCAACCAGTGGCATTTGACCCAACGCATGCTTCTCTCAATCGACCGCAACGCATTATTCACAGTACCCAGCAAGCGCAGCGCCAATAGATATTGTTTGCAATAATATATATATTGCTCATCAAGGAAGCAATAAGGGATTAATTTCGTGCCATCAACCAGTGTCGAACCAACCCGTGCCTCTTTTTTAACCTCCTATAGATTAGGCCTTGAAGGGAAATGCATAT
>JASDQU010245934.1:0-13604 GCA_032191745.1 Picea mariana
GTCTTGCCACGTTTGCAACATCTCTCTTGCCACGTTTGAAATGTCGGTCTTGCCACGTTTGAAACGTCGGTCTTGCCATGTTTGCAACGTCTCTCTTGCCACGTTTGAAACGTCGCAATACAGACGAGAACTAGGTCGTCGGAAAAACGACGTCATGTGAAACGACGTTTGAGGGGGTCCGAGGTTTGTCGGTCTTCCGACAATAGAAAGTGGAAATTGCGTCGAACGCGTCGTCAGAATTTGACCCAAATGCAGTAGTGTCTCTTGGGTTGTGCATGATGGAAAGAAGAGAGTTGGTGTAATTCTAATTGTTGTGTGCTGAGAAACCTGTGAGAGCTTGAGTGTTGACTAGTTTGGGAAGATGAGTGACACCCTGGAACCGTCCTTATGGATTCATAACCCTGGCTCAAGGGTGGCATGTTGTTGATACTTGGAACAATAATGTTTATGGTTGGGTGGAATGTCCTTGGTCTGCATCCAGTTGGTGATTAGTTTAAACAAAGATAAGTGCTCTCTCATGGTTTTATCTGTTGTATATTCATTTCCATTGTGTAATAATATTATCTTTGAGATATAATGTGATTATACTAATCATGTTGTTGGTTACTGCCATGCATGACATCTTAATATGTTAGTTTTATAGTTAAGAGTAATGTTGATGAATGCATGTGTATATTTTATGCTTCTTCGTTTAATTAATTGATATCATAAATGACAAACTAGCCCAATAGGGTGAATTTAGAGATACCCGAGAAACGGGTATGTTTTGAGCAAAGCTGGAGCAAATCATGTTTAAAAGAAAGGAAATTTTTGGGTTTTGCTGCTTTGGGTGTGTCATGGGACATACCTATGTTCTTACATCAATTGCCTCTAAATCCACCCAACCTCTTATGAGAAAGGTGGTAGTTAAGCAACTCAATATCCACAAAGATGTCTCTATGTGTTTAGTGCACCCCATTAAATCCAATAACCTCACCAATCCTGCACCTCCAGACATGGTTCCCCTGCTACAATAATTTTTTGATGTCTTCACCCAACCCACCATTCTACCACCATCTTGATCTAATGAACACTCGGTCAATCTCATTCCTGGTGCTTCCTTACCCAACACACCATTCTATCACCTTGCTCCCCGAGAGGTTGCTGAGATAGAATGTCAAATTGGCCAACTTCTAGACTCTGAACATATTCAACCATGTTCATCGCCTTGTGCATCCCCATCCTTTATTATTCCCAAAAAGGAGAATTTTGAATGGCGCCTCATGAGAGATTATCATGCTCTTAACAAAGCTAACGTAAAAAACCACTACCCCCTACCTCAGATTGAGTATTTGTTGGACCACTTACAAGGGGCTTCTTTCTTCACTAAGAATAATTTGATAGCATGCTACCATCAAGTGCGCATGAAAGTAGCAGACACATGGAATATTGAATTCAAGACCAAGTTTGGACTTTTTGAGTGGCTAGTAATGCCATTTGGTTTGACCAATGCACCAACCACATTTATGTTGCTCGTCAATAATATCTTCCAGCTGCACTTGGGTAAGTTTGTGGTTATTTATTTGGATGACATATTGGTTTTCAACAGTTCTTGGACAGATGATCTTCAACATGTCTACAATGTCCTTTAGCTATTGCAGACACATCAACTTTAGGTAAAAGAAAAGAAGTTTTTATTTTGGGTAGACCTTACTGTAGTATTTAGGCTTCATATTGGACACAAAAGGGGTGCACCCATATCCCTATTGGGTATATACATTGGCACAATGGCCAATGTCCTCCAATGCACATGATATCAAGAGTTTCATGGGGGGCATCAACTTCTATAAAAAGTTTGTTGCTCATTTTTCTCAGTTGGCTCATCCTCTACACCAACTGTCTAATCAAGCCAACTTCATTTGATAACAGAGGTTGAGCACCACTTAGAGAAGCTCAAGGAAACATTATGCTCTGCCCCTATGCTATGATTGTCGGATATACATCAGCCCTTCGAGATTGAGATAAATGCATGTCAATTCACCATTGGGGTTATGCTTAAATAGGGAGGCCAACCGATGGCATACCATTTAGAGACACTTGCAGAGGCCAAAGTCAATTACAACACATATGACAAGGAATTCTACAGTTTGGTGCAAGAATTGAAGCAATGACACCATTGTGTTTTCAACAAAGAAACGATTTTTCACACGGATCAACATCCCCTGATCTTCATCAATTCGTAGACAAAAATTTAGAAACAATTCCATCTGAAGTGGACAATGCAGATTCAACAATTCCACCTCGTCATTAAATACAAGAAATAGGTCACTAACAAGATGGAAGACTTGTTAAGTAGACCACCTACTCATCTCATGCATATTTTAGAGGTGTTTTATGTAGCCTATGCCGCCTGTAAATATCTGTATGCAAAGGATTCATGCTTCGGGGAAATTTGGGTAGTGTTGTAACAACCTGCAGTCATAAATGAAACTCCTTTTCTGGATTTTTACTATCCATGATGGTTATTTCTACAGACTTAACTAGCTATGTGTGCCACAATTAGAGGATTGACTTATTCTCATTCGAGAAGCACACACCTTTTCATGCGAGGGGCATTTCGACACAACCAAGAAAATTCTCAACCTCCAGCGCCACTTCAGGTAGCTTGTTCTGCCTAAACAAGTGGAGAAGTTCATTTGGGCTTGCTCACTCTATTCCTAAAGTAAGCCTTCTAAACGCAAGAATGGTCTGTAACAAATTTTACCAATTCCATCCCATCCATGGGAATCTATCTCCATGGAATTTGTGAGTGGTCTGCCTACCA
Source organism: Picea mariana (assembly GCA_032191745.1). Lineage (NCBI taxonomy): Eukaryota > Viridiplantae > Streptophyta > Pinopsida > Pinales > Pinaceae > Picea > Picea mariana. Next base: position 2,804 of record JASDQU010245934.1, read on the forward strand.
CTCTTCGGAAATATGATGTTAATTGGGTTGTAGTTTTTTGTTTTTCTAAGATGGTGCTCTTTCTACCATGTCATAAAACTACTTCTACGATGCAAACCATCGATCTCTTCTTCCATCATGTTTGGCCCCATTTCAAACTACCTAGTAGCATTATTTATGATAGGGACTCTCGCTTTCTCATCACTTTCTAGCACACTCTCTAGTCTTTGGTAGGTTTCCAACTCCATTTTTTTATTTCCTTTCACCCCCAGATCGACGGGAAAACAAAGGTTGTCAAACATACTATGGTCCACTCCCTTCGTATTTATTTTGTGAAAAACAAACATTGGGACTCCTATTTGCATATTATCCAGCACAACTACAATAGGGCCACACACTCCTCCATTGGTTTCTCTCCATTCGAGGTTTATATTGGGTTTCAGCCCCTTGCACCTTCAAAAATGCCCCTTACTCTCACCCCTTCTGGCTATGCACATCACCAATAAGAACGACAAGTAGCACAATGCTTCCTCCATCATTTGGATCAACGCCACACTCAGGTCACAATTGCCTTGCAGGTTGCCCAAGCACGCACAAAACAGAGGCATGATAGGTAGTGCATGCCTTTGTCCTTTCAGTAGGGAGATCGAGTCAAGATTTTATTGGATACACATGGATTCAAAGGTCTCCATCATAAGCTGCATCCACTAAGGTATGGTCCATACACAATGTTGGAACACATTAGTGAGAATGCATATCGTTTGGGCTTGCAACCACAACTAAGGATCCACGATATGTTGAATGTGAACAATTTGAAGTTGTTTGAAACCCCATTCCTGGAAGAAGTAGTCATATTTCAACATCAAGTTGATAATATTCCATAATTTCAGCCTATGATGCTCGTTGATCAAATTCTTGACTCACAAACCCGGACCACACATCAACAACAACATCTTTCATATCATGTGGGTAAAAAGGGATAGACGCCAGCGCAAGCCAAATGGATGACTGTCGAGACTTTGCAACACAAATTTCCTCATTTGCTAGCAGAAGAGAGGACTCTTTCGGAACCAAATAGGTAGGAATTGGGCCACCAAGAACCCCTTCATTCGCCACTCAGTAGGAGATCGTTTAGTAAGTGTCATAAATTTATATTATAAACTGCCCTCTCCAGTCTTGTTGAGAATGGTGCTCCTTGATAAAAGTTAGTATGTCAGTTTGTGTTAGCTAGTTGCATTTTAAACAACCCTCACCAGTCTTGTTGAGTAGGGCACTCTAGAATAAAAAAGAAACTTCTATTGTAACAACTAATAATGCAAAGGAAAATTTTGCCTTGCATCATAAAGGGCGCCCCTCTCTACTAAATGAATTTGATGTTCTTCTTATGTTCTAATATTGTTAGGGACCTAACCTACCTAACCCCTCAAGTGGGTAGAATAATACATTTCCATGTAATAAATTTCAATATTAATAAGGCCTAGCAATAAGGAGGAATAAGTCAAATGTAAGAAGACCTAATAGAAGCTTCTGCTTCTAGAAGGATCTTCCTCTAGATTGTTCTTTTGGATAGAGAGATTTAGTATAAATGAGAATAAAGGGTATGATAAGTTCTGTCTTGGATATTATTGTAATAGAGATCTGCTTTGCTGGAGTTTTCACCCTCAAAGAGGCAAGTGAACATTGCTCTCAGTAATCAAAGTGTTATTTCTGTTGTTATTCTGGTATTATTTTGGTATTATTGTGATGTTGTTATGGTTATATCATTGTTTATCTTCCATTTCTAGCTAATTATTTATGTTCTGCATTCTATTTTATATCTAGAATATTACAAGTGGTATTAGAGCACCTTCCTCGGCAGAAAATTGTGGGTTAATTTTTTTTTCAGGGTAGAGACGTATTCTGACGTCTTTAAGCTACATAGATCTGTCGTTATGCACATAAACCCGTGGTTGGGGATTCATACACGCAGGAAATACAAGTGGTACTTAAGCGCACATCTGTTGGCCACCCTTGTAACCCATGTTGGTACCCCTTCGAGTGGTATTTCATCAGACAACACCTATATATGGATCGACCTAGATCTCCTAAATCCCTCCATAGACAAACCGATCGGCCGCCTGACTGCTATAGTGCCATCAAGAACAACACTCGGGAAGATACTCTCTAGTACAAATTTAGAGCACAAATTTAACAGCATGGAAGCCAACCTCACAACCCAATTGACCTCCCTCCAATCTGTTGTCAATCAATTGTTGAACCGCCCTACGGGTCCTTCCTCGTTAGAACAACCCGATGTTGTTGATTCCTCTCAGTCTTTGCATTTTCACTCCAACTCCTTTCATCATGAACCCTATCTTCCCCACGTAGAGGTCAATAAATTTGATGGCTCTGATCCTACAGGTTGGGTCACTCAAATGGAGCATTGTTTTTCTCTGCATGGTATTACTGATGCGTTGGCCAAACTTCGATATGTTTTCCTCTATCTAGATCCTGAACGCTGGAAATGGTGGCAACGGCAAAAAAATTCACGTCAGGGGTATATTGCCTGGACCCAGTTTGTTGTTGAGCTCTATGCCTGCTTTGATATTGATACCTAGTATCTCAGTTGTTTGACCAAGTTGAAACAGTCAGGCATAGTGGAAGACTTCATCATTGCTTTTGAGCATTTGGCCTTTCGAACAGAGGGCATGTCAAATGCATTCTTCCGTGAATGCTTTATAAGTGGTATCAAGGATGAAATATTATCCCAGGTTCTCATGGCTCGCCCTCCAACTTGGTTGGAAGCTACTCAATGTGCTAAAGAGGCCCAACAAGTTGTTTTTTCTTAGAACAAAAAAAACCCTTTTGTTCCTCGCCCTTGACCCGCTAATCCTAACCCCCCTGTCACTCTCCTCAAGGTCCATAAATTAACTAGGGCTGAAATGGTTGAACGCCAACTGAAGGGTATTCACTATAATTGTGATGAAAAATATTTTTTGGGGCACAAGTGTAAGGAACAAAAACTATTTATGGCCATTTTCGAAGATGTTCATGAAGAGGATGTCATAGTTCCCCTTGTTTAAGAACTCTCCCTTCCTGATGCCACCCAGGAGCCTGCATGCCCTCACTGGATTCTCTCTTATTTGACCCACTTAGTTGACCCACTTAAATAGCCCTCACTGGATTCTCACTTAGGATGTGATAGTTGACCCACTTATTTCCTTGCATGCCCTCACTGGATTCTCAGCCCCACAAACGCTCAAGCTCATTGGCTACATTAAGCACAGGAAGGTCATCATCCTTATTGACAGTGGTAGCACCCACAATTTTATTCATCGTCGCATTGCCCAGGAAACCAATTGTTATATTTGTGCTGCCAATAATTTTCAAATCATGATAGCCAATGGTGGGTCCATGAAATGTGGTGGGCGTTGTGAAAATGTTCGTCTTCAAATTGGACATTACCAACTAAAATCATATATGTTTTCCATTGACATGGGAGGTTGTGACATTTTGCTAGGTGTTGAATGGTTACGCACTTTGGGTCCCATTCTTATGGATTTTAAGGAATTAACCATGCAATTCCAACATGAAGGACAAAGGTGTCAATTCCAAGGTCTCACAGTTGGTTCTCCTCAGATCATTAGTTTGCGTCATATGGAAAATCTCCCAAAGAAAGGCCACTTCGGTATCATTGCTCAACTGCATTCTATTCAAGTCGTTGAGACACCCTCTATGCATCCTGACCTCCAAGATATCCTTTCCAAACATCAAGTTGTTTTTTCCACCCCTGAGGGACTTCTTACTTCTTGTGGTGTTCTTGATCATTCCATTCCCTTTATTCCTGGCAGTCTTCCTCCCAATGTTTTCCCTTATCATCACCCCTTTGCCCAAAACAACGAAACTGAGAAAATAATGCAGGAATTGCTCCAAGCAAGTGTTATCCGCCCCAGTACTAGCCCTTATTATTACCCTGTGGTCATGGTACTTAAGAAAGAAGGTACTTGGCCCATGTGTCCCAGTTTTCATGTCCTCAATAAGCTCACCATCAAGGAAAAGCTCCCCATTCCTGTCATTGATGATCTCTTGGATGAGTTGAGTGGTGCTTGGTACTTCACTAAACTTGATCTGCGTTCTGGCTACCACCAGATACGTATGCAAGAAGATAACATACCCAAGACTGCCTTTCGAACTCACGAAGGTCACTATGAGTTTTTGGTCATGCCCTTTGGCCTGTGTAATGCCCCCTCCACCTTCTAAAGCCTCATGAATCATCTCTTCCATCCTTTTCTCAGTCATTTTGTCTTAGTTTTCTTTGATGATGTTCTCATCTATAGTAAAATTTGGCAATCTCATCTTTCCCATGTGGATCAAATTCTCCATCTACTCTCGCAGCACCAACTTTTCCTCAAACACTCTAAATGTGCCTTTGGAGCCTCAGAAGTAGAGTACTTGGGTCATATTGTTGGAAAGGTTGGTGTCCGGGTGGATCCTAAAAAGATTGGAGCAATGCAGGATTGGACTCGCCCCAAGACTATCAAAATCTTGTGTGGTTTTTTGGGTTTAACAAACTATTATCACAAGTTTGTTCGAAATTATGGGAAGATTGCAGCCCCTTTCACTGCTCTCCTTAAAAAGAATTCTTTCACTTGGACTCTTGCAGCGGATCGGGCTTTTCAAGCTTTGAAGGCAACTATGTGTACTACTCCGGTCTTGGCCCTTCTTGATTTCACAAAAACCTTTGTCCTCAAATGTGATGCCTCGAGTAGAGGAATTGGAGTTGTCCTTATGCAAGAAGGCAAACCTTTGGCCTTTACTAACAAACAATTGTCTGAATGCCATTTGGGCCAATCAATCTATGAAAATCAAATGTTGGTTATTTTGGATGCAGTGGATCTTTGGCACCCTTATCTCCTGGGGAAATGCCTCCAAATTAAGACAGATCATCAAAGCCTCAAGTATTTTCTAGAGCAACAACCTTCCTCCCCATAGCAACAAAAATGGGTAACTGAGCTCTTTGGTTATGATTATGAGATCATTTACAAGAAAGGCAAAGAAAATGTGGTTGCTGACACTCTTTCTCGAAAATATGAAGATGAAGGGGCCCTTTTTTCCCTCTCCTTCATTGTACCAGATTGACTCCAAGCTGTGCACTAGGAATGTCTACATGATCCTAAAATCTCGCATATGATCCAACAATTGAAAGCCAACTCTCCAGTTTCCTCGGGGTACTCTTGGCACAACGATGAACTTTGCTACAAAGGCCATTTGTATTTAAGTAAACAATCACAACTTAAATCCACGGTGCTTTTTGAGCTTCATGCTACTCCCACAACTGGGCATTCAGGGTTTACCAAAACCTATGATCGGGTCAAACGTTCTTGTTTTCTGGGATGGTATGAAAAAGGATATTCACACTTTTGTAGCAGAATGTCATGTTTGTCAACGCAACAAAGGTGAAACCATCAAACCTCCTGGCACACTCCAACCACTTCCGATTCCACTTGCTATTTGGAGGGACATCTCTATGGATTTTAATGTGGGATTACCTAAGTCAGGAAATAATTCCTTCATCATGGTGGTTGTGGATCGTCTTTCCAAGTATGCTCATTTATGTGCTCTTCAACACCCATTTAAAACATCAATTGTGGCTCAACTTTTCATGGATCATATCTTCAAGCTTCATGGCATGCCTCATTCCATTGTTTCTGATCGAGATCCAACTTTCACCAGCAATTTTTGGCAAGAACTGTTCAGACTCCAGGGCACCCAATGGCATCTCAGCACCGCCTATCATCCCCAAACTAATGGTCAAACTGAAGTTGTCAATAAGTGTTTGGAGACTTATTTGAGGTGTTTTGCCTTTGAAAGGCAAAATCAATTGGCTCAATGGTTACCATTAGCTGAATGGTGGTACAACACTTCTTACCATACAACTACTTGCATGATTCCTTTTGAAGCAATATATGGCCAAAATCCACCTTCAATTCTCTCCTATATGCGAGGTGTATTGAAGGTCCAGGTGGTTGACCAAACACTTACAGTTCACGAGGCTATTCTTCGTACATTCAAAGATAATTTGGTCATGGCTCAGAATTGCATGAAGAAACAAGCCGATCAAGGTCGCTCAAAACGACAATTTGTTGAAGGAGACCAGGTATTTCTTCGGCTGCAACCTTACAAGCAAACTTCACTCAAGGTCGAACATTTCCAAAAACTGGCACCCAAATTTTATGGTCCTTATACAATTCTCAAGTGCGTTGGGCAGGTGGCCTATCAGTTAGCTTTACCCAATCATTCTAAGCTACATCATGTTTTTCATGTCTCTTGCTTAAAGAATGTGATTGGAGCTATGTGCCAAACTCAAACCAACCTTCCCGAGTTGGATGAAGAAGGATCCATCTGGTTGCAGCCACAAGCAGTTTTGGACCAGCAAGAGTATCGTCTTTGTTAGTGTACCATCAAGGAAGTGTTAGTTCAATGGAAAGATACAAGTCCAACAGATGCCACCTGGGAGCCCACTAACATTCTGCAACAATTTTCTCATCTTAAGCCTTGAGGACAAGGTTGTTTCTAAGGGGAAGAGAATGTCAAGGACCTAACCTACCTAACCCCTCAAGTGGGTAGAATAATATGTTTCCATGTAATAAAGGTCAATATTAATAAGGCCTAGCAATAAGGAGGAATAAGTCAAATGTAAGAAGACCTAATAAAAGCTTCTGCTTCTAGAAGGATCTTCCTCTAGATTATTCTTTTGGATAGATAGATTTAGTATAAATAAGAATAGAGGGTATGAGAAGTTTTGTCTTGGATATTATTGTAATAGAGATCTGCTCTGTTGGAGGTTGCCCCCTCGAAGAGGCAAGTGAACATTGCTCTCATTAATCAAAGTGCTCTTTCTGGTGTTATTCTGGTATTTCTGGTATTATTTTGGTATTATTGTGATGTTGTTCTGGTTATATCATTGTTTATCTGCCATTTCTAGCTAATTATTTCAGTTTTGCATACTATTTTATATCTGGAATATTACAAATCTCGTTTGCTACATTGTATTCTCTATGTTTATTTTTTGTTTCCAGCGTTGTCTCTTTTTTGTTTGCAACTACATTTTTTTTGCTATGCACATTCTATATATGTAGTGTAGATCAGATCCCCCCTTAGACCCCCTCACTTTTCCCCTCTTGCGGTATCATATCCCCTATAGGCACTCAAGCTCAACTGATCATGGTCTTCTTCTTTATAAACTGTAAAAAAAAATATGTATAATATTCACAACACCATGGTATGGTGTCAATGTGGCAGATTTATAAAGCATCCATGAAAAGTATTTAAGCATTAATTATAAAAATTCCAAGAGTAATATTTGGGGTATTATAGTTGGGGACTTGCCTTTGTTTGGAGGATTGTGCGGATAGATGATCCAAATTTATAAGAGGAACGAAATGAAACCACAAATTTATAATATTAACATAGAGACACAGTGAACAATAATTGAGATACAGTAAAACTTGACTTCTATTAAATAAGAAATATGTTGAAAACTATAAAATGCAGACTAAAAACAAGCTTGCTAGAATGGTGGCAACTTATCTCTGAGAAGAGATGTGACGACTATGCTCATTCGCAATAAGATGAGTAAAATGAGGCTTTGAAGGCCTTTTTACAATAAACATGAATGCCAAAACCCTAGACATCCAAAAACCTGACCCTAGGAGATGAAGCGCCAAAAGTTATGTGGGCCCCGTTGGGGTAAGTTAGTACATCAACTTCCCTAGACTTATGGTAAAATATTTTGTACTTGGCATTGGACTTATGTAAAATATCCTGAACTTGTTGGTGGATGTGATGGATCCGCTCAATGAACTGGGTGGATTTTTCAGCTCCAGTTGGAGCATGCGATGAGTCTGCCTGGGTGGCCGCAAGTGGTAGTGCAACATCCATGGGACCCAATGGTTGAAATCCCAACCCCACCTGAAAGGGGCTCTGGCCATGTTATAGTGTAAGTTGTAGGTTGGGAAAATCCTGACCCAATCAAAAAGCAAGAGCTACAACTTGGGAATCCTACACCTAATGTCACCTCGATGTAGGTCCCACACTTCAAGGGTGACTAGGTCACTGTAGAGAGGTGATCCCAGTGACCCTAGAGGGATTGAGATGGAGCTGGAAAAAAATGGAAGTGAATCCCATAGATGTCAATTCTAAGTGGAATAAAAGGTGGGGAGAGATGCCTTGCAAGCCAAGTAATTGCTTCCCCGCAAGTATAACACTTCTTCGGATGATTGTACCTGCCCGAGAAACAAGAAAATACACTTTGCAATGATATATGTTAGTTGGATAACCAAGTTAAGATTGTTGTCCCTAATTTGTAGAAATAGATAACAGTATATATCAACAAGTAAATGGTACTATAAGCTTCTCAATAAGTCTTAGAGATCAAGTAGAAAATACAAGAGAAAGACTAGCTAAACTCAAGATGAAAAGCCAATATTCTAGCACAAAAGATAAGGTTGTTGTAAATACTTATCTGCAACAAATTATATCAGCCTTATGGCTGTAACATTCAATGTATACAACAATAAAATCAGCCACTGAAATCCCCTCAAACTTTTCCAAAAAGTGCGCTAGGTCAAGGAGAGTAAGTCTGCGAACTTTGAGCAAAATCCAATGGTTGATAAGAGAGTTATTCAAGCAAATGAGTTAGGATTTTTGCAGCCCTAATGGCTGAAGATGCAATTTTGTAACAACATCAAGAAGTGCCCCCTTTATGCGGATTCCCTAGTGGTTGTGAAGTTCCCAAGGCACAAGAAGTACAATCCACTTAGCAAGAAGTAAAAATGACCGAAATTCACGTTTCCCAATGCAATATTTTATTTCTCCAATGCAAAAAAAAGAGTATAACTAGTGCCTTTACTATTGGTTTAATGGAGTCAAATAAACAAGAGCTAGAGAAGCTACCTCCTTGTGTGTGTAATCCCTTTTACTTCCCAAGGAAAGTTTCTCTAGCTAGGGTTTAAGCTAAGAGGGTGTATGCCCTTATACTTCTCTTAGCAAACCCTTGTATAATCAATGGGATGAAGAGAAAATGATGAAGACTATGGTGGGGGTGTGTGCCCTTATACTTCCCACCTAGACCCTATCATAACAATACTTGACTTGAAAAAATGATAGCATAAAAGTATAAAACCATACCAAGATCGAGAGAAATGCCAAGATAATCCACCACAAGAGCTAGAAAACACCATCCAAGGCTAGCGCTAGACTTCCATCAACCATTCACCAATAGATAGCCATAAACAAGTGCACACGAGATAAAAAGATCCAAGTGTGGAGAAAATTTCAGACCAAGGCCTCTCACAAGAGGGAGAGTTGTGTTTGAAATGAGATCTTATGATCTCTATTTATACAAAATGTAGCTAACATAGTTTGTCAATAAATTAAGGAGTAAACCAAGCATATATCATGAAATCTAGAGCAATATAAGATTCAAAATAATCAAATGGCTTAAATATTGAAATGATGCTCACCATAATACTTACTTGTACCTCATGGAGCAAGGCCCATTGCCTTTCGGAAGCCAGCTGGTGTGGTGGACTCCATTTACAAAATTGTGATCATCTGTGGTGGTGAGTGGGTTTTCCATCTGTGCAAAAGGGTATTGTTGGTCATGTAGTCTCTCGACGCTCCATATTTGCAACCTGAGGGCCTCGAGACATGATCTCCTTAGTTATCCACAAAATGGGGATAACATCTGGCTCCTACTTGGGGACATGTGCTCTCCGTAGAGTGCATGAGAACCACAACATATCCTAGTAGACCTGTGCTTGTAAGGAATCATCAAATTGTCAAGTGTAGGATGGCCTACTCGTCCTTGTTCTCATATGATCATAATCAAAACCAACTAAGCTAGAAAAAGAAAATTTTGACATTTTTTTTAAAATTTCTAAACTAAGCATGAAATCAATATGCAAGTAGAGAAAAATGAAAATGAAATGCATCTAAACTAGTATGAGCAATCAAAATGAAAATGCAAGGAATCAAAATGACTTACCTACTTCCTTGGGGCCTTCGGGCCCTGAATATCACGTGATGGATGATGTCAGGTGAAGTCATACAACCAGTGCAACCATTTGATCATCTCATCAAAGTATCTCTCTCTGTGCTTAATCATATAATAGAACAAAGAAAAGTCAACATACAATAATCATGAGTATAAACACACATATAATCGATCATGAAATAAAACTCATGAAGATGGGTGGGGGGGAGGAAATACTGCTAGAAAGAGAAACCATCAGCCCAATTATCCCACCTGAAAGTGTAGCCACAATATTGATCAATCCATCCTTAAGGGGGCTACTATATGTAGACAAAGGCTCATTTTCATATGTGCACAAAGACTCGCTACTTGTCGAGGAATGAGAGGAAACGAGAGATCGAAAGAATACTGCATGGTCTCTTGGAGAAGAGAATAAGAGGTAAGGAATAGTCTTAGGTGCAGAAAAACATCACCTCTTCCCCTATGAATATCCAAGATGAAAATACTTCCACTTTGAAGAATGAACCTCTGACTGCTCTGAGGTGGCCACTTCCTCAACATCTGAGCACAATGGTTGGAATTCCTAGTAAAAAAAATATGCATCCTCAAAAAGGTATGTACCAAAGGACAATTGAAGATCACTCTGAGTATGTTGTGATAAGTCATCCTTGAAGGGGCGAAAAAAATCTATAACCATATCATCACCAAGCTGCCAAACATCTTAATCATATATGTATGAGGACCAATCCTCTGATGATGACACCCCCTCTGCTTGAGAGCTACCCTTGATGTCATAGATGGGGTCTC
>JASDQU010245935.1:0-16674 GCA_032191745.1 Picea mariana
AAAATAACATTACTAATCTAAATTACAACTAATGGCCTAAAGCCGACATAAATAAAATAGCATTACTAATCTAATATGCCCCAATTAAGGGGTAATGAGCCAACATTAGGGCTTAACAAGTCCCCATAAGAAAAAGAAAAGAAACGAAGAAGATGAATCTAAAAGGAAACAAATATACTAAGGCAAAAGAACCAAAAACAATTTTTTCAAGAAAAACCTTTGCACCAAAGAAGACAATTCCTCATTAGACGAAGATGAAGTCAGTGATAGTGATACGAAAAGGGTTCTATTCATGGCAGTAGAAGACTTCGATGAAGAAGGCACCGAAGAAGAATATGAAGAGGCAAAATTTGATTACAAAGAAGAATTGTTGAATGCCATAAAAGTTATAAAAAGGGAAAAGAAGAAACACAAGTCACTACAGGCAGAACTAAAAAGAAAAGAGGGAACTCAAAATTACAACTCTGAAGAACTAGAGAAAATGACCACTAAATTAAAAATCCAAGTAGAAGAAGATAAGAGAATTGAAGAATCACTCAAAGAAAGGTTAGAAGAAAAAGACAAGATCATTGGAAGTTTGGAAGCAGAGATTGTTATATTGAGAAAAGAGCTTCAAAAGAAAAACATGTAGTACAACTCTAAAGTTTTGGATGAGATTATTAGTAGTCAAAGACCACATCATGACAAGTCCGAACTAGGATACAACTAGACAGAAAATGGCTCAAGCTCTAAAACAATAGATCATGAAACAAACCAAAGAAGTTATGCAAAGACAGTCAGAGGATCTAATGAAAAGGAAGAATACAAGAAGTTCCAAAAGGAAGACCACAAATATACTCCACCTCCAAGAAGATTCATTCTAAGAATCAACAACAGTCAGAAGTAAAAAGATCTCGAGAAGAAGAAAGATTCAAAAAAGCAGCACCGTTCAAAAGATATCCAACTCCCATGTGTCAAACAATTTTTATTGGATTATGTTATTCATATGATAATTTTGGGAACAAGGATGTGAATTCTAGAGCCAACAATAGAAATAGAAAAAACTATGAAGGCTATACAGTAAATTCTTATTCAATAAGGCCTAATGAAACACAAAGCATGAACTGCAATAGGTTTGAATCTTTGAGTACCGAAGTAGAATGATACAAGTGAAAAAACCTTGGATAGATGGCCAAATATTGTAGAATCACAGTTCCTCCAAGAGAATCACAACAAAACAATAACAATCACAGACAAGAATCACAAATAATATGGGTAAGAAAGCATAATCAATACAACAATGAAGAATGCACAATCGCTCTACAAGATAAACACAAGAAACATGGTTGGTATGTTGATAGTGGTTGTTCAAAGCACATGACAGGTGATAAGGATAGGTTTCTAACTTTGAAAAATGAAAGAGATGGATCGGTTTCTTTTGGAAACGACAACTCATCCAAAATCATTGGTAGAGGCACAATCAAGATTGGAAGTAAGGATGCCAAGACAAAAAATGTTCTACTAGTGGAAGATATGAAACACAATATTCTAAGTGTAAGTCAAATGTGTGACCAAGTTCACAAACTTGTGTTTGATTCACATAAATGTGAGATAATAAAAGAAAATTTAGGCAGAGTGGTGGCGACAACTATGAGAACTCCAAGCAACATATACATACTAAGTGAAATTTGAAAAGAAAAGTGTTGTTTAGGAAAGGAAGATGAAGTTTGGTTATGGAACAGACGAATGAGTCACATAAACTTTGATAATCTTATCAAGGTCGGCAGAAAGGAATTAGTCAAAGAAATTCCCTAGATCATGAAGCCAACGAATACATTATGCAAACATTTTCAACAAGGAAAGCAAACAAAGACCAAGTTCAAATCAAAGGAATACTCCACAAGAAGACCACTGGAAATTGTGCACACTGATCTAGTTGGAACAACTAGAACAAATGGTTTGAAAGGTGAGCAATATTTTATGCTATTAGTTGATGATTATACAAGAATGACTACAATTTGTTTTCTCAGGAAGAATTCAGAGGCATTTGAGAACTACAAAATGTACAAGGAAATGGTTGAAAATGAAATAGATTCGAAAATCAAATGTTTGATATTGGACAATGGAGGAGAGTTTACCTCAAAGTAATTTATGGACTTCTGCAGTAAGCATGGGATAAAGAGGAAATTATCCATTTCTAGGACACCACAACAAAATGGGGTCGTCGAAAGTAAGAACATGACAGTACAAGAAATGGTCCGAACTATGTTAATGGACTCCAAGTTGACAGACATTTTTTGGGTACATGAAATACATATAGTAGGTCACATTCAAAACGAAGGAATGCTTAGAAACAACAATGATAAAAATCCCTACAAGCTATGGAAAGGAATACCAATGAATGTGAAGCATTTCGGAGATTTTGGAAGCAAATGCTACATTAAAAGAGAAGATGGAAAAATAAGAAAGTTTGAATCTCGTGTTGACAAATGTATACATGTTGGATACTCAATCACAAGGAAAGCATACAAATGATTCAATCTGAGGCTCAACAAAATTGTGAAAAGCATCAATGTGACATTTGATGAGATAGGTGGACAAAGGATAAAAGAAGAAGGAAAGGATTCAATATAACATGTTCATGAAGAAGAAGTAAAGGAAGAAGAAGTAGCATAAGAGGAAGATGAAGAAGAGAAGTAAGAAGAAGAAGAGAAAGAACAACAAGATATTCAAGTACCTCCAAATACACTTAGCAAATGAATACAAAATAATCACCCTTCAAGTCAGATTATCGTGAATAAAGATGCAGGAGTTGAAACTAGAATAAGTATTCGTTCACCAGAACAACTGCACCTAACACTACTATCTACAATTGAGCCAATCATTTTTGAATAAGCCAACAAGGATGGATTCTGGATCAAAGCCATGGATGAAGAGCTAGACCAGATAGATAAGAATGACACTTGAGAACTGGTTCCAAGGCCAAGGAACAAGAATGTGATTGGTACAAAGTGGGTCTTCAGAAACAAATTGAACGAAGATGGACATGTTACCAAGAATAAAGAAAGATTGGTATGTAAAGGATTCAGGTTGAAGGTATATAATTCAAAGAAACATTTGCCCCGGTTTCCAGAATGGAAGCAATCAGATTGATCCTAGCTTATGCATGCTCCAAGAATATTAAAGTGTATCAGATGGATGTAAAATCAACGTTCCTAAACGTGGATCTAGAGGAAGAAGTCTACATTGAGAAACCATAAGGATTTCAGTTGTCATAGAATGAAAATTATGTTTGCAAGTTGAAGAAGGCCTTGTATGGTCTTAAACCCCCCCCCCAGAGCATGTATTCCAGATTAGACATATACTTACAACAACAAGGGTTCAAAAAAGGGAATGCAAACAACAACCTCTACATCAAGGTAAATCAAGATAGTATTTTGTTAATTGAAGTTTATGTTGATGATATTATTTTTGGAAGTGATGGTGACAAGATGAGCCAAACATTTGCAAAAGATATGCAGTATGAGTTCAAGATGTCATTTCTTGGAGAATTATCCTTCTTTTTGGGTCTTCAGATATGTCAAAACACCCAAGGCATTTTTATTTCTCAAACCAAGTATATCAGAGAAATGCTAAAGAGGTTCGGAATGGAAGATTGCGAACCAGTCAATACTCCTCTGCAAACTAGTTGCAAGTTAAGTAAAGATGATTATTCAAAAGCTACAGATCAGAGGTAGTAGAGGTCAATCATTGGCAACTTACTTTATGTGACAATTTCCAGACTAGATGTGATGTAGGCAGTTGGAAATGTGGCACGATTTCAAGCAACACCAAATGAATAACATGTTTTGGCAGTGAAGAGGATATTCAAATATCTCAAGGGTACATAAGAGTTTGGATTATGGTATCCAAAAGGGAAGGATCTACCACTTGTTTCCTACACAGATGTTGATTGGGAAGGTTGCATTGATGATCGAAGAAGTACAAGTGGAACAAATTTCTACTTGGGTGAGTGTTTGGTATCTTGGATAAGCAAGAAACAATCATCAATATCATTTTCTACAATTGAATCAGAGTATATTTCAACAACAACATGTTGTACACAGGTCCTATGGATGAAACAAACATTGAAATATATATAGGTTGAGTATGATGATCCCATTCCGATATTTTGTGATAACACAAGTGCCATCAGTATCTCAAAGAATCCAGTGATGCACTCCAAGATGAAGCACATTCCTATAAAGTTTGATTTCATACGGGAACAAGTTGCAGAGAAGAACATTGAAGTTGAGTATGTTGGGACCAAAGAACATATTGCATATATATTTACAAAACCGGTTCCAAGGGAATCTTTTGAGTATCTTCGCGAGAAACTCAGAACCGTTTATACCCCACAATGACTTTTGAATGATTTTCTTATATGTCATATATTTACACAAGGAAGCACCATGAATATGACAGTTCAGTTAGGGGGAGTATCCCTGGAGGACATTTTAGTCAGGGGGAGCAACCCTAAGGAGAGTTCAGTTAGGGGGAGAAGCCCCGAAGGGAAGTTACCTTTGACATTGATGTCAAAGGGGGTGAGATTAATCAAATGCATGGAGAGAAAGAACAAAGGCATGATTCCAGGGGGAGCGATGGTCACAGGGGGAGAATGAGCACCATGAATTCAGTGTTGCATCATAGTGTTACCATCAATGCCAAAGGGGAAGATTGTTGATTAATTGGGTTGGTTTTCATTGATGTCAACCCTTGAAGCAAGCTCGGTAGAAAATTCCAGTATCCCCATAAGTGTGGATAAGGGACCCATGTTTGTTTGAGGAATTATGTAATGAATATCAATGCAATTGCATGAAAGACTATCATAGATGGATATTACATGTCGTGTCATTTCTGGTGATAGGTGGTACATCACGTAGTTCTTCATGGTTGAGGAGATATGACTTAGTGAAGTTGGAGAACTCTCATAAGTTATCTAGAAGCCCCTAGAAGGTCAAAGAAGTCAATTATTCTAGAATCTCCTAGAAGAAGCTTGTTGTCAAAGTGGTTGTAACTAGGAGTTAATCATGTGTAAAGTTGTTGCAATAAGAAAATAATTAAAAATAAATTAGTTGCAACAAGAAGTGGTGAGTTTGCTATTTATGATAAAGTAGTTAAAAGTGGGTTAGCCCTAAAATAAGGAAGTTGGGTAAAATAGTTAGAAGATAACCCCTAAAGGAAGCTACTTGGAGAGTATAAATAAGAGAGAAAGGGTCTCTCATTAGTACTTAATTTGAGCACATTGAATATCTATTTTGTGAAATGTTAAGGTCATGTATCATTGACAAATCTATAACAGTGAATCTGAAGCAGCGACAAAGTTGCAGGATTGAAAGGTCGAGACTATGGGTACTGAACTAGAGTTTTACTAAAGACATATGCAGGTTGCAGTACTATAAGGGTGCGGACATCCATAGGCCACAATGGGACAAAGAAAGAATACCCATGGGTTTATTGAAGACATAGCACAAATCTGTTCCCAAAGATAAAAAGAAGATCCGATCTATCATCAGTGACAAGTTGCAGAGCTGAGAAGTGGCTATAGGAAGGTGTGACAGTGTTCAGGTACGACATATCAAGCTACAAGATCAAAAAGGTATGTTACATGATTGGATATTTGTGATAGCTTGAGGTATGGCCATATGAGGGTTAGTATACGCCCTTGGATATCATTGACTATATGATATATGTTGCATAAGGCAGATCTACATAGGTACATTGCTGGTATACTTGTTGCTTATCATTGGCACACTTTGTTGTGATATATTTGAGGCATTTGCTTGTACATGGTTGTGGTATGGTTTTGTGAGCTTGGGTATTTGCCTAAAGATGTTATTAGTTGTATGGTTCTTTCTGTAGTAAACATTCTGAGGCATATCTGGTGAAGTACATTGTTGGTGCACTTAGTTTGATTTATTGATATATATTGTAGTGCATCGTGAGAAGCATTTGTCAGCGATTTTGGAATATAATTGAGTGGTACATGTTTGAGGGTTTATGGTTGAGACATAATGTTATTAGTAAAGGTTGGATTTTCATAACAGTGAGGGTTTGATGTATGGGGTTCTTATATCACATGAGTTCAATGAGACATATGTATGAACCTAGTACATGGTTGTGTTAGATCTACTTGGATATTGGATGGGTATTGTTTATGTCATATCAACTAGTTTGTGAGAAAATACAGAGTGATCACATAGTAACATATGAGACAATGACACAGATAGAGTGACAAAGAAAACATTTGTGATACTAGCAAAGATTTGTGCTATTCCACGAGTTGCATAAAATAGAGGTGCGAAGATCTGCGAGTTGCAGTAGGGAAATACACATACATCCATGTGTTTTAGAA
This sequence comes from Picea mariana, assembly GCA_032191745.1. Taxonomy (NCBI): domain Eukaryota; kingdom Viridiplantae; phylum Streptophyta; class Pinopsida; order Pinales; family Pinaceae; genus Picea; species Picea mariana. The sequence goes on from JASDQU010245935.1 coordinate 6,374, forward strand.
TAAACAAGTCACATATATGCATGAAAGTTTTGAAAAGGATTGGTACAAGTTGTGATAGGATTTCAATGACAATTATTATAGTGGCAGTGATGATTTAGTGACAATGACAAGTTGTCTACATTTGACATTTATACTTCAGGGCGGTTGGACGGGGCAATGATAGGTGGTTGTATCCACCTTCCTGTTCTAGCCAAAGAACATAGGAGGTTGTAGCCTCCTTTTGGTTGTAGCCAGAGAATTGGGGAGTTAGAACTTCCCTTAGGTTGTAGCCTGAGAATCTAGGGAGTTGGAGCCTCCTTCCAATTGTAGTTGGAGAACAAAGGAAGTTTGTGCTTCCAATGAATGTACTTCCTAAAGACATTTAAGAAAAAACATTTCGTGGTTTTCTCCTGCATTGGGTTTCCACGTAAAAATACTGGTGTACTATGTATGTGTATGATTGCTCTTTGTTCATGGTTTATTTATTGTTCACTTGTTGAATCATATTGGTAAAAATGATCATAAATATATATTGTGGTTAAAAAGGATTAAAAGGAACTGTTATTGATTCACCCCCCCTCTTAGTAATCCAACAATTATTTCATTTAAAGAGCAAAAAATTATATTTAAAACAAATCTCTTAATACATAGGTATATAAATGAGTAAATATTATTGCATAGAATCCCATGGATAGGTGGTACATTTGGTATCAAAGCTTATGCTTGAACACTAGAGTCAAAGGGTCTATCATCCCTACACAAACTACTCTCAGCAAACATTGAAATGCTTATAGATTTAAGATATATAATGCAGATTTAAATTGATTGCTATGAAATCAAAAGATAAAATTTTTTGTTTATGAATTCAACTTTGTTTTGTTTTAGGGTTGACCCTAGGATAAGAACTTGTGTTTACTATGATTTTACTAAATTAACACAAAATAAGGGAAATTAACTTATAGAAATGAAGAATCCTCTATATTCATTTGGCGAAGTAATTCTGACATGTTATAAATACACTTCCTTCTATGTAAGGCATTAATCCTTGTATGCCAAGTTGCCAAGTCAAGTTTAAATCATGCTACTTACAAACCCATCAAAAAAAAATGAGTAGATCCTACCCACTTAAACTTGCCTTCTTCACCATTGTTTTAATCATTTCTCATTTGAGGGACACCCCAATCTGAGACATGGATGCTTCCATGATAGCTTTGCCTTTTTTTATTTTGAAGAAAATCACCACAATGCTTGTCATAATCCATCATTAATACCTATAGTTGTTTGAGTGCCTCTGAATACTTGAACTACTTAACTAATGCGTCAAGATTTGTGGTCGTTCCACCTCCAATGGCCATTTTATTCACTTCCTCACGAATAAGAAAAATACGATGTTCCTCTTATTCAAGTTGTTCTCTAAAGATTGTTTCATCTTAATTTTTACTCTTGCATTATTGATGTGTGCTCCTTCCAAGATCTTGCTAGCTAATGCAGACTTTATTGAACCCCAATTGTCTTGGAAATATGAAGGAAAAGTTTCTTTCATATTTTCCCTTAATCTGTTTATTTCTGGAAACAATACTCTATCCACATCCAAGAGAAAGATAGGTAAAGAAGGGTACGAAAGAGGAAAAATTGAAGAATGTTCGTCTTCCAACATTCTTTATAAGAACCTGGTATTTCCTTCACACTCTCAAATTCAAATATATGTGCTTGCCAAAAGACAAACCTTGGGTTTTCTTCCAAACATAAATAGTTGAAAGATATTTTGAGATGGAATGAACCAACTTGAGCCAACCTTGTTGTCCCCCCTCTTCAATGATGATATGAGTGGCATTAACCTTGAATTAAGAAAATTGCCAAATGTACCTAATCAACCAATGGTACCTCTTTCACTAGTGTTGGTAAAATATCTTCAGTTCTTCCAAATTTGACAATTAAATTAGAGCCATGATCTTTGAATGCATGTTTCAAATTCTTAACAACATCAATAAGAATTTATGGAATTTTCATAGAAAAAACTCAACAAAAATTCAATTGACACATATGTTTGAAGCCCCACAGGTGTTGAAAGAGACATTTCTCGTGTTAACTATGATATTCATTGATGCTAGTCTTTGCAATTATTCATTTTTCCTTACATATCAATCTTGATGGACTTTCCTTTGCTAAATTGGCCCAGGGACTTTCCTCAACCTCTTAATAGTAGGGTATGCTAGTTCTACTCCTGTATTTCTATGAGCATATGTGGGTGCCCTACACTTGTGAATTACTAGTTCTATGTATTCCCTCCATTGCTTAAACCATAGATGCCTATTGCTTTGAACATAAATCTTGATGATATCAAATGTGAAATCTCTCGCGATGAGGTGCCCAAGCACACAAAGAATTTTTTGGCATCGTGTGCCAGTGGCTATTATGATGGTATCATATTTCATTGGAACATTAAAGGTTTTATGGTTCGAGGTGGAGATCCAACATGTACAAGAATAGGTGGGATCAACATATGGGGGATAAAATTCAATGATGAGATAAGGGATCCCTTGAAGCATAATGCAAGAGGGATACTTTCTATGGCCAACAATGGACCTAATACAAATGGTAGTCAATTTTTCATTACATATGCTAAACAACCACATATGAATGGTCTATATACTATCTTTGGAAGGGTTACCCATGTCTTTGACGTTTTGGACCTGATGGAAAAGACTTCAACGTGACCAAGAGATCATCCACTTGTAGAAGTTAGAGTAAATTGTGTAACTATACATGCCAATCCACTTTTTGGATAAATTCATGTTTGTCAATGTGTGGTTAGAAGTGTTATTTGTCATGCTTGAGTCAATGCTTAAATCTGCCATACTTTATGTGGAAGTTCATATCACAAGTAGGGAAAGAAAGATCTATCACTTGAGTCAATCATTACTTACTAGGTTCCATCAAAACATTTCTTGCGCAAGCCAACCATAATCAAAACATTTCTAACATAAACTGATCGCACCACACATTTGATATGTTGCTTACCTTTCCTTGGTTGTTAAATAAAAACATGCAATCAATCGTGCCTTGCCGTCTGTTATTGTAAATCACTACCAACAATTTTTTTTGTTTTCTTGAACCATACATTGGATCTTATTGACCAACTTCTATTATTCAGTCTAGAAGAGAAGAAGAAGAAGAAGAAGAAAATAGTACATATAGCAATTCTAGGGAGGAGAAATAAAATTGTTGTAGTATGGTGATTAGTCATTTCCCTTCATAATATGCCATGTGAAGATATGATCAAAATACTATGAAAGTCATGCCTAGAGATGTGTTGATATGTGGTTTATGATAGAAGTCAACATGTTGGTGTATAATAAATTGAACCTCTTGGTGCTATATCGAGAATTAAGACACATGTGTATGGTTCCACAAGGTTCCAAGAGAGAAGGTAACAATTGGGTTATGGATACTAGCAATAGATGAGCCTACTGGTATATGAGCTACTCATAAGAGGCTATATGGCCACTAATGTGAATATCAATCCACTTTAAGAAGGTGTCATCCTAAGTTAGATATAATGGCGTTAGTCAACAAAAGAGACAATTCTAGAGAGGAGAAATCAAATTATTGCAGTATGGAGATATAAGCTACTCACAAGAGGCTATATGGGCACTGTGTAAATATCAATCCAATTTAAGAAGGTGTCATCCTAAGTTAGATATAATGACGTTAATCAACAAAAGAGACAATTCTAGGGAGGAGAAATCAAATTATTGGAGATTAGTTGTTGTCCTTCATAATCTGTTGTGTGAAGATACGATCAAAATACTATGAAAAGACAATTCTAGGGAGGAGAAATCAAATTATTACAATATGGAGATTAGTTGTTGTCCTTCATAATCTGTTGTGTGAGGATACGATCAAAATACTATGAAATTCATGCCCAAAGATATGTGGTTTATGATAGCAGTCAACATGTTTGGTGTGTGATATATTGAATCTCTTGGTGCCAAATTAGGAATTAAGAGATATATGTACGGTTTTATGAGATTCTAAAGGAGAAGTTGACATTTGGGTTATGGATAGTCGCTCTCGATGGTATGTGGGATACTCACAAGAGGCAATATAGCCGCTATTGTGAAGACCAATCCCACTTTAAGAAGGCGTCATCGTAAGTTAGAGATAGTGGCTTTAGTCAACAAAACCAGCGGTGTGTCAATTAGCTGGATGGATGGATGTTTTTTTATAAAGAGACCGCATTATAGAAAACTCGACTTGCGTTGAAGTAAACAAACACTTTATAGTGTAATAGTGTATGCATTAAAATAATCACATCTCAAACAATGAATATTATTATTGCAAGTGGCATGACTTTCTCATGAACATCCTAATAACTCTTGAAGTGACAGGCTTAAAATAATAATAAACCATTCTATCTAGAGTATATATATCCACATAAGTAAAAATTGGATAAATAACATTTGCTAGATTTATATTGAGCATTTAAAATGGATAAATAGCATATGCTAGATTTATATTGAGCATTTAAAATGGATAAATAACATCTGCCATATTTGTATTGAGCATTTATATTATTAGAATGATCTCTATTTATAGTTACATGAATTAGAAATGGATTAAAAAAAACCAAGCCACTTGTCAAAACAAGTGCATCTATAGTCCCACTAAAACAAAGTGCAGCAAAGGACGACCAAAGGACCCACCCAACCCCAATTCTTCTCTATGCTAGAGATAATCAAAATAGAAATGTTGGGATATATATATATCCCCGAGTGAAAGCCTCCCTCGCAAGGAAGAATTTGTGTATATCCAATTCCAGTCTCTTATGTTTGAGAGCTAGTCACCTAACAGGGTGTTGTAACATAATCAAATTTTTAAAACAAATTTTTTAAGTTTCAAATAAAATAAAAAATTTATACACGAATTTTGGATTAAATTAAATAAATTTATTTTTTAATAAAATTAACTTATTATTTATTATCAGTTTCGAAGAAATATAAATTTTAGTAGATTGATTTTATTGTTTTAAAATTTTTGTATGATTTCATAGTTATAAATTAATAGGATGCGTGTTTTTATGTAGATTGTACCTTCTTTTTTGATCCAACAGTTTACAATTAATTATGCTCCCTGTGTTTGATGGATAACACAAGGGAGGGGGGCCACAAAACTCTACCGTGGTTAAACTCCTTTTGACGTGGCACCCATCTGTCGATTGTGGCCCCTGGGATATGTGGTTAGTCTAATCACACTCAAACCCCTCACAATCAACACCTAATCAACACGTGTCTGGATGATGACTGCAAGCAGGAAATAATTGCATAATGTTGCCAAAGTTAATCTCTTCCATGTGTAATCTGAGACGATTAAGGACCTGTCCAGTGAAAGGTCAAATCCAAGCACACAAGGAAAACTCTAGTTAACATCATGTTGTGGTGTACGAAATCTTATCACCCATAGAAGATTGAGATTTCTCAATAATTGAAGATCATTAATCATGACAAGATGGTGACGCATGCACTTCCATCTGTGACACATCAAGAATCTTCATAGCCAATCAAAATACTACATAAATGATTATTAATAACGATAAACAATTTTTATTCTATAAAAAAACCAGTTTGGACCCGGTCATAACAAAATTTCAAAATGTTTGTGAAGGGGAGGAGTGTTCATATCTATTCTAATTCAAATGTGGTTTCTGATCGATAACATGATCTTGACTGAGATTTCTTGGGAAAGGATAATACCGACTAATCAATTTTCCTAAGAAATCTCTATCAAGAAAAATGTTAAAGAAACAGATCATGGAGACAGTTCCAATTTTTGAGGAAAGGCTCGACATGCATGAAAATAAGGAAATCAATCAAATTCTCATTTGGTTATAAAAGAGAGACAAATATTTGATGTAAAGGGGGGAGTAGGTTAAAATTTTTTGGCAGTGTGACTGTGTCTTTTATATGAATCCCATAGGGCAATTGTAGTTTCCTTTGGCATGATGGATTAATTCAAGGATTCATGGCTCATTCTCTGCAAAGCCTTGTCTTTTCTTTCATTTGTCTATCTTAAGATTCTTTAAATTTCCATCTCTGTTCTTCTTATTTACACTGTAATTTAAAGTGAGATTTTCATACGCTAAAAACATAAATTTGGTACAACCACCACTACTGTTCATCAAAGAGTGATTGCAGGTAATTTTTTGAGTGTTTTATTGTTGAATTCATTGTTATGCTCAACCCAAGCGGTCTTTATTTTGATGGATTCATTTAAATGCCCAACATATCCATTTTCTGATATTTATGTTTTCTCATCTTCTTCCACCTTTCGTTATAAACAATTATGCTTTGTTTAGTGAGACTCCATTCCCAATGGATTAAGCCTCTGATACAAGAGGATTACAATCTCTTTATTTCCAGTTTACTGCTATATTTATCCTTAACCCTATCCACCCTATTTTATGTTGTTTGTTTCCAAAATATGACAATCCGAGCTTAAATTGTTAGAACTGCTGCTTAGTGACAGTAAACAGCCAACTGTTCTAGATCTGATGAGGGAGCCCCCTCTAGTTCAAGAGCTAGTTTGTGACCTGAAGATTGGTTAAAAGATGTCTTGGGATGATTTCTGGACAGCCAAGAATCATCTCAAGTTACAACATTCTTTTTGGCACTGTTGTCGGGGACGAAGGTTCAATATTTTCCTTGGGTTTTATCAAGATCAGATCTGGTTCTTGAAGGTGAACAAGGATCAAACACATGTTTTGTTATTCACTCGACGACTCCATTGTGATTTCAATCAGACTTAAAGACTCCACTGGTAAGTGAGCCCCATTGACAAAAATGAAGAATTGTTTCAAAATGATCGGGTACCAAATGGAAAGCTTCTTTCAAGATATTTTAGATTTGATGTTTGGTCATTTGTTGATACATTTGAAAAAAACTGTCTGTTATTTTGTACATTCAAAAGATCATAACTTCAAAACTTTATCTCTTTCCTTTGAAAAAGAAAACTTGATTTCCTTTGACACTCCTCAAGCAAAAATTTATGATTCATTGTTGTCATCTAAAAGTAATGATAAGTCTTTTGTATTAGAGACTTTTGAGAGCTTTCTTGATAAAAAACCACAAATTCCAATTCTTTTTGAGAATAGTCATCCTTGTACATTAGTTGAGAATGAAGTTAATGTGCCAATTCCTTTAATATCTCACATACTTTGTGATCAACCTGCAAAGATTCATCCTCGGGTTTTGAACATGTATAAACCTCTCAAACTGCCATTAGTTCTTCGTGATTTACCTCCCAAAATTTTTAAATATCTTCCTATATTTAATGGAGAAGATGATGTTACAGTAGAAAAGCACATGGTAGCCTTTGAACGTTTCACATATTGCTTAGACATTCAGTATGAGGATGTATTTATGAGGATGTTCACTCAATCTTTAGTAGGAGAAGGGAAAAGATGGTTTAGAGACTTACTAGCTGAACCTATTACTTCTTGGACTAACTTTTATGATGTCTTCTTATACAAATGGGCTGAGAGAAAATCCCATCATCAATACCTGTTGGAGCGCAGTTGTAAGACCCTAGGTTCAAGTTATCTAACCAACAAAACCCTTTAGATATTGACCCTTTCGGCATCACTTGCATGCAAGTGAAGTCTCACCCGAGGCATCTATTAGGGCTGCAAGAACCAATTTTCTGCAGGAACGAGGGGATGGGAGGCGATCATCTTATTTAATCTTACTTATATACTCTGTGCTCATTATCCTGTGTCTGTTATTCTTTGGTTACTTAGTAATTTATTTTATGCAGTACCATCATGACACAGATTGCAACATAAACCATTCACCATAACATCCATAACTACTGCGTAATAATCATATCGTAACCAAATCTAGTATAACATGCATGAACCTACTATTCATCAACAATTACATGAATCACACACATAGAGACACAGAGTTAATGTGGTTCACCCAATCCTTGGGCTACGTCCATAATGACTGGCTTCTTTATTATGCTTTCTATAATCATTCCAGGCTTGCGCACTCTGCTACAATAAATTCATCATGTTATTAGTCCCCACCTTGCATAGTCGCTCTATAGTGCAAGTCTCTCTCTGCAAAACTCTCCCTAAACCTTTAGCCATAAACACTCTCTCATTCTCATTCTATTCTCTCAACATCAACAACAATATTAGCTCTGCTCAAGTACAACTTTAACAACCTATTCTACCTGACCCATTACATATTTATACTTGGAAGCTAGGGCTCAAAACCCTACTTGCATATTCCCAAAACCCTATTACAACTCATTCTGGCTCATTACAACTCATGTTGACTTGTTGTTCAAGCATGCTTTCCCTACTTTTGCATCTGCATGCTACTTTTGCATACCCAAATGTTGTTCTTCCTGTTTTTGCACGTCTCTCTACTTTTGCATGCCGAACTTATGTCCTTCCTTTTCGCCCACTTTATCTTCCTGCTTTATTATATTTCTTTATTATCTTTCTTTATTCTCTGCCAAGTATTATTTTACCCTGCACTTCAATCTTGAATTTGCCTTTACTGCACACTTTGCTCTTGCCTTCTCTTCCTTCTTTTACTACTGCGCATATCCTCCATACTTAAGATTTTCCTCAAAACTGTATCCAAAATTCATGTCCAACATGCCCCCAAAAATCACCTATGGTACGTCCCGAGCCACTCAGGCCTGTCGCGTCATGCTCCTCCATGCCTCCATGAAATTTTGAAGAGTTTCCCTCACTTCCACGACTTCTTTTGTTACTTCTAGTACTTTTCCAAAAATTTCCTCTGTGACCTAAGCAATCATGGTCGTGATTTTATCCTTCGTGTCATGCACTACTTTCTTTGTCGTGCCTTTCACAATCGCCAATTCCCAGATGACCCCAAGGTTCCAATTTCTGTGCAATCTTCTTTTGCTCTGCTCGCATCTGCTCTACTTCATTGTATATTTGTCTATTTGCAAGGATCGCTGTCATCCATTCAACATGTGGTAGAGTGTTGATGCTTTCATTTGTTTTCTGGGCCTACTCTTATACGCTTCTTATTCTATCCTCGATCTCCTTCAATTCTGGATTCATCGTGAGTTGTGTCCAAATCTGCGTACTCTCTCCGCACAACCTAGCACACTCCTAGTCTAGACTCTTAATATTTGCCACTGAGGTTGTCGCTATCCTTTCCCTTTGCTCCTTTTCATTAGGAGGTGTCATTGGCCTGGTGTGCAATTCCAAGCCTTCAATCTTGGTGCGAAAACCTTTAATGACTTCACCTATTCTTGAGCCATGTTCTTCCATTGTGGCCTCTACTACCATTGGTACTTTTGGGATATCCTTATAGAGATTTTGGACGACCATTTGTATCTGCTATGCCATTTGCTCAGCTTTGTCCTTCTCTTTTAGTGCTTTCTTGGCCTTTTTCTTGGCCTCACTCTTCTCCTTCAATGTTCTTTCGAATTTTTGTTCAACCTCACATTTCTTCTGCAGAGTAGTTGTATACTTTTTCTCCATTTCTTCCTTATTGTCTGTCACCTTGGTCAACTCTCTGCATGCTAAATTTGCGCAGAGCCTTACCTCCTGCATAATACCGATGTGCAAGCTCTGTAGGTCTATTTTGGGTATTCAAGAAACAACTAAGTCCAGATGACTTAACACTCTCACTCGCTCTTGAAGTTCTTGCGTCGATGATACAAAAAGATATTTTAAAGACAATGGTTGAGTTTTAAAAACATGAGTTAAATAGCCATTTAGGAATTTGATGAAAGAGGAAGAATTAATGATGAAACATGGAAGCCATATAAAATATATGTATCTGGAAATAAGCACAAGAATCAACGAACCATAACAACAAATGTTGATAACGGAGTTCGACAATATCACCTACGTCTCCGGGCCTTTGTCTCAATGGGTGAGGCTTTCTTATTTCTCTTCAAAGATTCAAAAGTACATCATAAAAGTGCCAAATGGATTACAAATTGATCTGGCTGTGTTCTACTAGATCTCATGAACTCGACAAAACTGATGACATTGAAAACGGATGAACGAAGCTCCCAGAAATGGCCCGCAAAGTTGCTTTCCTCAATGGCTTCTGTTGGGCTTCAAAACGTCATACAAATATCACTCATTACCATACATTTTTCACCTATGCTTCCATTATATAACTCATTATTCACCACCATGTCACTTCATTTTCCCTATTGTTCACCATTAATGGGTCTCATTTATATTTTCCAAATATTATTTATTTTTAAGCATTTTAAGAGAAATTCTTGATTAAATATTAGAAAATAATATATTTTACTTC
>JASDQU010245937.1:0-16534 GCA_032191745.1 Picea mariana
AGTTTATAATTCATTTAACTTTTAATAGTTATAACCCATTATTTCCAAATACCTATAACGTCTTCATCACTTAAATACTAAAACCCTACCATATATAACCCCTAAGAATTATCCCCTATACCCCCTAAATATTTGTATGCATTACCATTAACCCTTAACACATATATCTTTTATCCATAATTAGCACCTATAATCTCTTCCTCTAAACCCTTATAAGGAGTGAAAATAAACCATAAAATAGTTCAATAGCACCAAATTACTAAATCACATAGAAAAATTTTAAGTACTGACCTTCAAAATCTCAACTATGTAGAGTCTGATCAATTCAATGTTTCTCTTCTTGAAAGAGAATTGAAATCAAGATTTCATAAAAAACCAGAACACCATTGCATCAGAACACCCTAATGTTTTTTGCAACTGTAGAAAATGATTGTCGTAACTATAGCAAATTTGTCGTAACTGATATATATATATATATATATATATATGATTGATTTGTCGTAAATGACCGTTTGATTCTCACACATGCCATTGTTGGTCTCTAGAGAGACTAAATGGTGGTTATTCGCTAGAGTGACCAATGTTCAGTGCTAAAACGACCAACCTGGAATGTTGATTGCTAGAGCGACCAACATTTGGACCCGAAAAAAAAAAGTATATTTAGTACAAAAAAGCAAAAAAAATACGATGAAATTCTAAACCGTCGTAATTTGCGCCCAATGTAGTAGTGATGATACCACCACTCATGTGCCTCACCCTCCAAGTGTAAGGTCATGAAACTGATGGCCTATGTCTCGGTCATTTGATTGAGCTTGTAGTATGTATCTAGCTTTTGTACCCAAGATCTGGCGGTGCATTTGGACAATCTGTCACTACTATAAATGGACATAATTTCCGACGCCCTATTGCCATACCCCCGACGTTTGATTTCTCTCAACCATCACTTATTAGGGCTCAACAGGAGTTAGAAAATATCTCGTGGTTTTTTCGACATTGGACTATCGTTGGTATTCCTAAGCCACTAACGTCTGACAACTGACGACCTTTAAAAATTAATTTCAAAGGACAACCGGAAAACTACCGATGACTTCTATCAATCACTTTGCAATGGTTATGACGTCATCCTTTGTAAAGAAATTAGAAGTTGCGACGTCTACCAGATACGTGTACGACAAACCATACCGACAAAGGATGTCAGAAGGCATAGCATATGCGATATTACCGGTGGAATTACTGACAAACAACGTCAGAAGCATTCGTTTTGTTCTGACACTATCTATCGGAACAGACCGATGTCTATCATCGCTACACTGCTACATCCGTCGATGCGGCCGATGAGCGTGTTGTGGTTCCGACGCTTTGCTGGGAGTGTTTCCTGTCAGAAATTCCAACTTGTAGTAGTCGGAAGACTGACGGACCTGAATATTTAAAAAAAAAAATGTTGAAAAGAGATAAAATATAACCTGAATATGATCCACATAACATCATTCAATAATATAAGACCAATATTGCACATGGAAGGCAGAGTATAAGCATGAGGAAAAGCATAGGATCCACATAACATCATTCAAGAAGCTAAGGCCAAGGTTGCACATGGAAGGCAGAGTATAAGCATGAGCAAAATCCTAATACTCAAAGGTTGGCTAATAAAGATTATTATGCATCTAAATGACCTGTGTGAATGTTCTGGTTGATGGTCCCACATACATCAATGACACAAACTAAAATAAATGGCATTAGATAAAGAATGGCATTTTTCGAAAAAAATCGTGTTTAGGTTTGCATGAACATGAATATGGTTCAATACCCAATGGAATAAGGTTAGAATTGTATTTAATACACCAGTGATGATAGGAGGTTGTAGTTTCATCCAAGGATGACGAGTGGGTTATAATGCCAACCATGGTTGCAACAACTAAATTAAGATATTTCCTACACTCTTGCTTGTGCAAATTGGTAATACGTAAATGATTGATTAGTATCCAAAATAAAAATGATTTTGAAATGGAGGATTCCTTACTCACAAAAATATGAGACTAATATCTCTTATGAAAACAAACCATGGGCTAAACTATTTCAACAAATCTAATCCTAAAGGGATGCATGCCTTCATAGTCATAGAAAAACACACATCCATTCTTTTTGTTGCCAGCTTTGGAATTTTTCTCTTAGCCATGGTTTGCCTCATGCGTATCTATATACCCACATGGATTTTCTTGGATACTTCATCCGTTGAAACATTGCTTGAAAATCTTTGGGATCTACCAGAGGTAAAAAAAAATTGGGTTTTAATGAGATTTTTTAGTAGTGTAAATTTAGCTGAGATGGATTTCAGGAGGCATAAATTTAATTTTAAGAGATGAAGAAGGGTGTGGAAAACTCACTTATATTTGGAATTTTTTAATTAATAGTGAGGACTTAATTCTAAATTTTGTAAATTTTCTGTAGTTTAATGAAAATTCTCTTTATCTAGTTTAAGGCATAAATTCTGCTCTCTGTTGGTCTTGACAGTGTAAATATTATGGGTTGCTAACAATGTAACACTGTAGTTTACAATAGCATCGTAATATTTTGAAGTGAACATCTCAATGTTGAAGTGTTGCTAAATACTTTTCATTTCGGAGAATAATTATATCCTAAAATCTTAGATAAATAAATCATTTTCCCTTGCCTCTGCTTCCTATGCAAGTATCAAACATTTATTTATTTTATTTTTTGATGCCATTTTTCCACAATGTTTATGCATGTTTCTCTCTTAATTCTTATTACTTCTTCATTGCTTGATCCCATTCTTCAGCTACTTCTCCTTCTTCTATAATCCTAGTTTCTTCTACAGACACCCGGAAGATGCAAGATTGGGTTCACAAGGTCATCCTGAATGTTAATGATGGGGTGCGAGGCATTATTTTTCTCAAGTTCATAAAAGGCACAAAAGGTTTCTTCAACACTGACCAGCCCATTCAGGTTTCCAAATTCTACAAGATCCCGAAGAAAATCATCGGTTGGCTCAAGCTTTAGCAAAGGCAGAGATGGATTGGTTGTTGCAATTGGAAATGGGGCAAAGAAATGGCATGGAATTTATCAAAAGATGATTCTATCAAGTAATAGGGAAAATAAATAGCATGGAATTTATCAACATTAGTCCCTCATGGCCGCATAAATGTATTGTCCATGTTCATACCAAACCAAAATTTATTCACTTATAGCACCTATGGGATTCACAAAATGGGTTTAGTAACTCTAATCAACTAGTTATACCATTTGTTGAAATTGGCCTCATTGAATGAAAAATTCTTAGTGTCCTTCCAACTCTTCCAAGCATCAAATTGCAATGAAAGAATTTTTTGATTGCTCATGGGCTGAAGTTATCTTCCCTACAGGGGATTCCATTTCCACATCCCAAAAGCAACCAATGGATAGTCAAAGATGAATTAGGTGGATTATGTGTGGGGATTAGCACATGCCTGAAAGACTTCATATATTAATAAATTAAACCATTTCAATTTAGTTCCCTGCACACATAATTTAGTGACAAATTGGGCATCCAGGTTGAATTATTCCTTGGTGTATTTACACATGAGATGGATTGCAATCAACTAGCAAGCAAAATGGCCCTCAGGGTTAGTAATCAATGAGATGATGGCACCACAATCTCCCCTATATGTACCATACTTGTGATATAGGCTAGGTTCATCCTTATTGTGACCATGCTTCCTCATAAATTGAAATGCATGGGAGACATATTCCCCCTCCATAAAAAACCTTGTTAAAATGTGTACATCCTGCACATATATAGGGTATTCCCATTCAATCCATATGTAATGCCAAAGACCAAAAAGTCATGCAACACCACAAAATTATATTTACAGAGAGGTTCAAACATAGGCTTCCAAACTATGGCAATGTCACTATACTCAAATGGAATGTAATCAAGATAGGCTTCATGTCTAGGAACAAGTAATCATCAATGAAGTTTTTGTTGACCAGTCTCATTTTCTCAACCTTCTAATGCAAATCCTATAATAATTTAACTCTCAAATCATGGAAATCTATTGGAACTGCTTCTTTTTTTCACAGTGTATCTTTCAGAGGAAAAACCCTTCTTGTCATTGCCTTACAAATCTAATAAAAATAAAACTAGATGTTATCACTCTAAACTCTACAAACTCTCGTCAATGCCTTACCCTTCTTGTCAATGCCTTACCATTCATCTTTTTCCAAGAGCAATCTGTTATACCAAGCAACATTCTTCAGAAAGATCCTCTTCTAATTTCTCAGGAGAAAACTCAGTTGGTTTTGGTTGGAGAATTCCCTTGTCTTGTATAGGTCTCAGCCATGGACACTCTGATTTTATGCCCAAGAAATTAGAAGAGGAGATTTTTGGCAGAATTCCCTTGTCTTGTATAGGTCTTAGCCATGGAATCTCAGGCTTAAAGTGCTTCAAAACCTGCATACAACAATGACCAAATTACTTCAATTGTCACTAAACAACTTCGATAGTTAAATATTGTCTAACCTTCAATAGCTAATTAAACAACTTATAAGTATTTAAAAAAATACATATCGATCCTTATGGGTATGGGGAACANAATGGAGGCCAGTTCAGATTTTGTCGGAATTACATATTTAGCCCCAGGAGAATCAAAACAATGTTTAGTATAAAATAGAAATAGACGCAGTGCAACTTGATAGCCTTTTGATCCCAAATCCACTATTCTATGAGTCGGTATTAAAACTCTTGGACGGGACCACCAATGACAAACATAAGAGGATTTAAAATATAAATAAAAAATAAGGGCCATAACCATACTCTAGCTACAAACACAAAAATTGTGATAGCTACCAACTCTGAAGTATATATTTACCTCGAGGCGAATCAAAACAATCTTGAGAATAAACCATTGTAACAATCATTGATTTTTATCAACAAAAAATTAAATCACAAAATCGTTTACAAAATCAAAACGCCACTTATAGCTCAACTTCAGTGTAGAAAATAGAAATCGATGTGCTACAACTTGATAGCCTTTGAGCACATTAGACAGGGCCGCTATTAAAAATAAATAAAAAAATGGGGTTTGAAAAGAAGAAAGGAGAAACAAGGAAAATTCTATAACTAGACCATATAATAAAATAAGCTTTGCAATTTCAACATATGGCCAACATATACAATTGAAAACTAGCTAATCACTAAATATTGTCTAAACTTCAATAGCTAATTAAGAAATTATATAACTATTTGATTTATGAAACATTACTTTGGAGATTATAAAACAAAAATTCACCCTTCAAAACAATGATGCATCGTATAATTAAAACTTCTAGACCAAACCCCTTATTTGTGATAGTTTCACCTCCGAGTTACAGTTCCATGAGTTTCTTCATTCTCAATAGTTTTTCCATCAAGACAAACCTAGACAAGACAACAAAATCCAATATTATTCAATGGACATATTTAACCTCCAGGATATTCCTACTCAAGATAATAGATCGCTACATTGGACAATCTAGAATATTAAATAAAATATGTATTTTAAAAAAATTATTCAACTGTAATTATTTACTATATGTTAAGATGCACTAAATTGAGAATGTCATAACATACCTTGATAATGCTTACAATCACCTTATCAACCTTTTTTTGGACTAGCCACTCATCATCCTAGATTCAAACATTGACTTACTCACTGAGAAAAAACTACAAACGTGATAGTTATAGAACTATAAATAACTCCTGAATGGGCTCCTCTTGGTTTCAAGAATAATTTATTGGAGTCGTATAATCTTGCAGCAAACCTCCCTCGATCTGACAGAGTAGCAACGAAGTCAACATTGGCTTTGTTGCTGCTCTGATGGATCGAGAGAGGTTTGGTCCAAGATTATCCAATTCCTAATTTATTCTCTACTAAAAAGGGCCAACCACGTGAAGGTGGAAGCTCTTATGGCCCCTCCCCCCTCACATGACTCTCAATTCCCCAATACCCAATCTAGCTGATAAATTTAGGGTAAAAACTAAAGTAGACAGAAATTTAATATTTTTTCTCACAATATGCTTACTACAGATATGATCTAAACATAAGGGTAAAAAGAAGATAATAGAAATATAACAAAACTTTTCAGATCACATCAAGAAGATAACCATTCATATCAATTGAATATCAATTCATAATATGAACATACTATGAAGATAGGTACTGCTGTAAAATAATTCAATGATCTTCAATATGAAACTGAACAGTGAACATAATAAATAATAGTAGTAAAAGAGATAGGGTTAGAAACTTACCTGAGTGTGGAAACCCCCATATATGTACTCAGTAAAGGGAGAAGTGTCAAGAACTTACCTGAGGGTAGACCTTACCAAGTGAGAGAGAGATGACCAACAGGAAAAACAAATCACAGCAGACCCCAAAAACAAGATGACCTCAATCAATCAAAGAACCCTCAAAGACCAACGTTTCCTTGTAACACATTAGGAAAACTCTAGAGGGTCATGACATCCTTCCTTGAGGCACACCACACAACACATAGGTACAACAGAGGTCACAAGAGGCAAAGGCAAGTTGATGGTACCAAGGTTAGACTGTGGCAGGGTCAGGGAAGCCACGACAAGGATACCGAGGGGTAGCTACAAGCTGACAGTGCCGAGGATATGTTGTGGCAGGTTCAAGGTTGCCAAGGGGTAGCTACAGGCTGACAACGCCAAGGATAGGCTACGATAGGGTCAAGGCAGCCATGACAAGGCTACCTAGGAGCAACTACAGGCTGACAGTGCCAAGGTTAGGCTAAGACAGGGTCAATGAAGCCAAAAAAAGGCTGTCTAGGGGCAGTTATAGGCTTAAAGTGATAAGGATAGGTTGTGGCAGGGTCAAGGCTATCGAGGGGAAGCTACAGGCTGACAACGCCAAGGATAGGCTGCGACAGGGTCAAGGAAGCCATGACAAGGCTTCTGAGGAGAAACTACAGGCTGACAGTGCCAAGTATAGGCTGCGACAGGGTCAAGGCACCCACGACAAGACTGTCGAGAGGCGGCTACAGGATGACAGAGCCAAGGATAGGTTGTGGCAGGGTCAAGGCTATTGAGGGGCAGCTACTAGCTGACAGCACCAAGGATAGGCTGTGACAGGGTCAAGGAATCCATGACAAGGCTATCAAGGAGCAACTACAAGTTGACAGTGCCAAGGATAGGCTGCAGCAGGGTTAAGGAAGCCATGGCGAGGCTGTCAAGGGATAGCTACAGGCTCGCAGCGCCAAGGATAGGCTGCGACAAGGTCAAGGTAGCCACGGTAAGGTTGTTGAGGGGCAAATACAGGTTGACATTACCAAGGATAGGTTGCGACCAACACGTAAGAGGGGGAACCTAGCCACAATAAGGGTGACCAAAATATACAAGTCAACAAGAGGGGCTTAACCAATCACAAAATAACAACATAGAGGGTCATCTCTATGTCAAAAGGTTGAATCATAATTTGGGGGTGTCATCCTCGTACAAAGGGGGTTTCCACACTTTTATGTGGGATTTATACCTTCTAGTCTAATCCAAGGGTCAAATGGTCAAAGGAAAAGAAAAATAACACTATCTACTAGATAATATGCATTAAAAATATTCAAAAAATGTCACGAAAAAGTAAATTTATCAAGAACTCATTGAAAGGTAAAGCAAAAAAAAGGTATGCAAGACCTTAATATTGACAGACATATGTGAATTTGTTTTTATTATAAATGATTGGTAGTATAATATTATACATTAATAATAGGTTTTTTTTTGTTTCTTTGCACTAGTTGTTGCTGATTTCCTAAGTATTTCATCGATATATGTGTCATCTTCTTTTACTGTGTGCTCTTATATTGTTGATTGTCCTTGAATTCTCGCACACATTGCATTCCTTGTCACATACTCACGGTGTTGAGGCACCATATGCGGTTCATCGCCTACAGGGACAAAAAATATTAAATTTATAGGGCAAGTTATTGAATACGATTGATTTAGTTCATTAATAAAAAAAAATATGACTAGAATGTAATAATTTACCTGCCCTGTGCTCCTCTTCTGTTAGAGGATCTCGATGTATGTCGTGTATCTCTACCACTGAAACCACAAAATTTTTAAGTAGGCAATCATAATTGAATTAGTAAAAAGTAAAAACAGAATCACAAAATTCATAAGTACAAAATTATTAAGTTATATATGATTAATATAAAGCCATATTACCATTGTGGCTCTCATGTGCAGCAACATCATGGGGCTGCACTGACCCAGTTATGTTAGGATCAGGTTGCACCTCAATTTCACGAGGCTGCACATCACTGTCAGGAGGTTGCACCTCACTTTCATGGGGCTGCATGGAAGCACCATCTTGTGGTTGCTCTCTACTATCAACAAACTGTTCTACAGTACTATTGATGGGCTCGATAATATTGTTGCTCCCCTTCTATAAATAACAGAGAAACATATAAAATTATTGGACGATATCAAATGAGAATGTATTTTAAAGGTAATGAAACTGTGTTATTGTGGTTAGATTTTTATAATATACCATCTCATGCACACTGCATCTTGGCGACTGTCCCAAGCTTTTTTGGTGATCAATAACAACTTGGTATCCATACTTGTAACCAATATAGAGGTCTTCCATAGTGTATTTGGTACCAAAATTGTCCCCCTACATTGCATAAGAGTATTGATTTTTGTTATTGGTTGCCCTGTGAATTACTAGAAACCTGGAAGGCGATATAACTAATAATATTGTTAAGATGTTTGATTACTTATAATGCATGCATGTAACTTTGAATAGCCACCTTGGCCTAGTTTGTGCTGGCCATGTTTCTCAACCCTTGCCTTGGTGGCTTTTGAAGTGTCAGGGAGCCTATGAAAAATTTCAAGTGTGTTATATACCATAATTGTATTTAAAAATAAAGAAAGCTAAAAGTATTGAATTCAAATTGTAATTTACCTTCCTGGACCAGGTGGATTTCTTCCTTCTTTTCTCAATCTCTTCTCCTTTGTGTCCTCAATGAACGCCTTCCATTCCCTCTCAGGAATAACAGGTGGACGCTCATACCTAGGGTTCTTTTGCAAGTTAACCCTATACATGTCACGTATATATTTTAAATATAGGCCCACCGCTTTGGAGACCTCGCTTTTTTCGAAGGTATCTACCCCAAAAATACGTTCAAGTTAGTCGAAGATTTCTTTATTGAGGTGAATACTCTGAGAATTCCTCCTCGTGCATAATGTGGGACCAAAAAATTCCAATAACTAGTTATGAAAGTGTTTATAAAACAAGTTGTTTCCTACATGAAAAAATAAACGATCATTAATTAGAAAATAATAATATATAAGATAATATATGCTTCAGATATACAACAACAAACAGTTAAAACAATTAAAAACACCTGGACATTTTAATGTATTTATTGGAACTCCTTTCGCATTCACCAAAAAAGTGCATGAAATTGTTCCTGTGCTGGCAACGCATGACGATCCAGGAAATGAACTGACAGTGTCATCATTGCCAGTGCCACTAGCTCCTGCGTGTGGCTCTGCCACCTGCGGCTGAAGGGGTATGTCATGCTCATGGTCCCTAGCTATAGGTGTGGACCCAGTCTGAGCATGACTAGGATCAGTCACAGGTGGAGTGTTGAATAGCATAGCTGGTATATGTTGGCTCGTGTTGGCTAGACGTTGTGGTGTACTCTCTGCAACGTTACTACTACCAACATCTTGTGCTGGAGCCAACTGAATCGGAGCCAAAAAATCCTATATAGGAAAGAAAAAGTTTTTTTGATTAGAAAATGTAAAGGTTATAAACATAAAACATTCATAATTGAACTTATGACCAAAAAAAATCACTTTAAGATAAGGTTATTACCTTATATTTTTTAAGGTCTTCCTTCAACTACTCTATCCTTTCTTTAGTTTCTTGATTTTGATCTTTACTTACAATCAAGCAAAGGATTTCTCTGTTTGTTTTTCTGATGATTTTGTTGATTGTTACCATTATGTCGGGGTCATCCAACAAGTCGTTGTCGACCTAATCATCACAACCATGGCCCATGGATTACATATTTCAAGAAAGAAAGGTTATTTTCAATTATATAAACAAATAATAAATTTCACATTAAATGTAATTCAAAAATGTTAATCATATGCCTATTCTGGGGGGTTTGGAGATTTTCCATGATCATCCTACCAAGAATTAGGTGTTAGAAATCCATAACAAATAAAATGACTCATGCAAACTCATAGAGTATGATGTGCATTATACTTAAGTCCATTGCATGTAATTTACTTGTTTTGAGGGGTTGGCTGGTGCTTTTCCATGATCAACCTACCAAGAATTAGGCGTTAGAAATCTATAACAAATGAAATTACTCATGCAAACACTAAGAGTATGATGTTCTTAAGATTTAGGTGTTATAAATCCATAACAAATAAACATCATGAACAATGAAAAATTTATAAACAATGGGAATACAAATTTACAAACTACACCACATCACATAATGATAAGTAAACATAATAGATTTCAAATTACCACCCCCATAATAGCAATGTTCGTATGTATTCGATTCAATTTGTAATCAATCAACAACTCCTCCCCTACAGTTATTGATTTTATTCCGCATATGAATACATGGTTTCATTCCCGCCCCTCACATATGCAATTGGGTTGCTTATTTGTTGTCCTGGTTCATGTACTATTTATAAACCCCGTAATATTTTCCGATGCCTTTGTCCTTCCGTCAATATACATAGACCCTCCTTTGTTTCTATCGTTGTCTCTTAGTTGTATATAATTTGCAGCTACTCTGTATATCTGTATACCTTGCATATATTGGACTAGATTCATCCAATCTCTATAATTGTAACAAGGCCTGTCATATTCCATCAATTCAGTTATTCTGTCATCAAAAACCTTTATGCTATCCATGGAAAATAGCCCCAAGCCATGTAACGATGATGGATAAATGTGATATATCCTCTTGTCCAGAAAAAAATCAGTGTTTACTTGAGGAAGGTCCTTGGGTACCCATCATTTCACTCAATGTTTGTACCTCAAGGGCACCTCGATGTCATCCATGCTCTTGGCATCATAAGAGCAGGACCCCCCTTCAGCAAGAAAAAATTCCATGCATCAATGGAATTTTATTATGATCTTCTCACCTCTATTTAAGGAGAGTCTACCTGAACTTTCCTCACTCAACGAAAACAGATCTGAAAAATACCTGTTTGGTTGTACTTGTAGTCCATCGAATGAGCGATCAGTTAAGAAGAATGTCATTTTCAATTCTATTAATGATAATTATGTAGGATACAAGGATGACAAAAGGAAAACAACAAATATCCATTCTTCTTAAATGGAAGATTGATCAACTCGTATTATAAGGGGCAAATTGATCAACTCGTATTTGTAATGTAGAGAGACCAAGTGACATATCAAGTTGGTTCAACAAGTCAAGTTTCAGTCATTGATAAACTAGTTGAGGCAAGGTCAACAAAGATAAATGAGTGATTTTCATATAGATTCAAAGTCTTAAACTTAAAAGGGATCTCACTTGATTCCAACTAGATGAAGACATGCTAGGCCATGTAACATATTTTGGGATTGAAAAATGAATGGGTGCAACCTCTATTGAGTCACTTACTTCAAAATTTTCTTTGAAAGGATCAGTAGGATACATCGCCCCGGGTATGGCTTTTCAAAATGTTAGTTTTACTTGTATTTTCCCAATTGATTTTATCACAATCGTCATAATAGTTCGTCAATTTTTTATCCTATATGTATTAGTGTGGTTTGATAGGGTCACTCCAAGGGAATCCCTAGGCTTCTCCTTTCTTCATAGTATATGAAGAAGAGGCCATTTACCCCATGATATATTTTTTCCCTCTTTACAATTTTCTCAAGATTCCAAATGTCTGACATGCCCTTCCATCGAAAGTAGGATCAATACCATACTAAAACTGGAAGTGTAGAAACACCAATAAAGTATGATCAAATGACATAAGTAAACTATAAAAATTGAACACCAATAACACTGAGAAATTATGTTGTTGATCCATGAAAGGAAACTAAGTATGGAATGTAGATTTCCATAAATGACCCTTAAAATTCAAAGAACATGTGACACGTATGAGATCTAGTACTTACAAATTTAACATAGGGTTGTTTCTTATGGACTCATGAAAGGAAATATAGGATTTTCTATGAAATACTTATTATATTGAAGAATCAACGTTAAAGGTTCATGGTTTCATGACCATGTATGTCACCAATTATTGAGCAAGAAACAACCCCCCAATTATGGTTCATGGTTTCATAAGTTTCATGTTGCATAAAGTTGCATGTTGCATAAAGTTGCATGTTGCATAAAGTTGCATAGTTTCATAAGTTGCATGTTGCATAAAGTTGCATAAAGTTGCATGTTGCATAAAGTTGTATAAGTTGCATTGTTTCATAAAGTTGCATAAAGTTACATAGTTGCATAAAGTTGCATAAGTTGCATAGTTGAAAAAAGTTGCATAAGTTGCATAGTTGTATGTTGCATAAAGTTGCGTAGTTGCATAAAATTGCATAAGTTGCATAGTTGCATACAGTTGCATGTTGCATAAAGTTGCATTAAGTTGCATAAGTTGCATTGTTGGATAAGTTGCATGTTGCATAAAGTTTGATGTGTTGATGTGTTGATGTTGCATAAGTTGCATGTTGCATACAGTTTGGAATCCATAAACCTTGACTTTGGAATCCATAAATTTTGTCCCAAGATGGTTGTGCCCTCAAGGAAGGAGTGACCCTCATTCCCCATGCTAGCTAGTTGAGGGAGCTGACTGGTTGGGAATTCTCAGGATTTCCTTGGATGTTGTACTTGGTAAGGATGCCCTTATTTTGTATAAATTCCTCTTTTTTTCGATTGAAAGCATTTATTCCTTTATACAAACCTTGAAACATGCCAATATGCTGAAAAATGATTGTCAATTTTTTTCCAACTAAATGTGGAGTAACATAGAGAAGTGAATTAAACTAGAGTTTTGAGGCTATGCAGACCATTAATTAATATCAATGGTGAAACTAGTAGTTTGTCCATATACAAATAATAAGGATTGGACAAATGTTGAATGAGAGATATGACATATGAGAGTTGCATAGAGAATAACTTTAGAGATCATCCCATGAGTATGCAGATGAGGGCATTGTAATGAGGCATCATTGGTGTAGTGCAAGGAGGATTGTAACTCATTATGGGGCCTTGGTGACCCAATGTGAAAGAGGATATCGTAGACATCAAACGAGTGATTCAAAATTGGTATATCGTAGACATGAAATTGGTGATTCTTGAGATTTGATATTCTTACTCTCTCTTTCAAATCCTTTAATGCATCACCAATACTACATAAAGGATTTGCATTCATTATTTCCAATGATTGGAATGATTTTGCATATGAAGAGGATAAATTCATATCATAACTAGGATCCATTTGCATGTCATTATAAGGGACTATAAATGGCTTATAAAAACTTTCACTAAATGTAGTATTGTTCATAAAATCACCCCCCTCTCTATTAATATCTCTAGGAATAATATCATTCTACAAATAAAAAAGAACACCATCTACTAAGGCTTGGTTTGTTGCATTTAGATTTTAATTTTTTTAATTGAATTTGGAGTATATTTAGAATTTGGTAGTGTATGATTAACATCCACTTAAGATGAAATTTCATTAGATTCAATTGACTAGTGAGATCTTCTACAAGGATCTGCATTGATTTCAATAGTTTTAATAAGTTCATGTTGTTGTATCTCTCAAATTTGTTGAAAATGAAATCTTATGGTGGTGATAGTATACCCATTAGATAAAATAAGCACAGTGGTCCATCACCATGAGGGTAGAGTTTAAGACAACCTTGAAAGATAACTTCTATCCCATGGGACACCTTGATGATGCATACATATAGTGACAAAGATTGTACTTAAAGAAAGGCTAGTTTATTCTAAATTACTTCATTGCAAAGTACCACCAAACATTGATTAAGATGAATGATAAAATACCTAAATGCTTGAGGGTTCTCAAAATCAATGCATTCTTGCACTAGTACCTTATGGAAGAAATGGAATTCCTAACTATGAACAAGTTGGGTGATGCTTATTGCAATGAATTTGGGAGGGAAGTTCAAGAGATGTAGTGGACCCAACAAAGAATGCAAATCCAAAGGGTGGAAATCATAGTTCCATTCAGAAAATATCCACTTGATCTGTTGCATTTATCCTCAACACCTTATTGTGATTTTTCATGAAGAATTATTTTTTAAACATCCAGTTTGGTGAAATTATACAGTTTGATTCATGCACAAGAATCTCAACTCAAACAAATTCTCATCATTATAAATGTGAAGTGAAAGGTGGAGATTGGGAAACAAGGTTTCTTTCTCACAAGTTATATATCCAGATGCATATGATGCTCTGATTGCAGAGAGATACGCATGAAGATCTAAGTTTGGTTAAATATTTATCTTTCCTTCGGTTTGGAAATTCACACAAAGACATAGAATCATTGAAATAGCTATAGAATTTCATATTTTGTTATAGTAAGATGTCAACTATTCTCCATTGACAAGAGCATTCAAATATACAATAAAACCCTGCAAAAATTCAAATGTAGAGGTGCTCACCATTCTTGGTTCCCTCACAGTCTATCTCTATGCCCTTGCAGTCTATATTTGTTCCCTTACAGTGTATCTCCCCTTTGTGCCCTCATAGTCTATCTCAGTGCCCTTGACTCACCCTTGTAGTCTATCTCCATTCGCAGTCTATCTCCCTTCCGTTCCCTCAGCTTAACGTCACACTCTCTCTTTGTGCCCTCATAGTCTATCTCTCCTCCATGACCTCAGAGTATATCTCCTCACCTTCGCAGTATATCTGTGCCCTCATCTCACCCTCCAAGTCTATCGTCGTTCGTATTCTATATATATTCCCTAATCTCACCCTCACAATCTATCTCCCATCCGTGCCCTCGAAGTCTATCTCCTCACCCTCACAGTCGCAATCTATCTCACCTCTGTGCCCTGACAGTCTATCTCCTCACCCTCGCAATCTATATTCTTTGTGCCCTCAGTTTGCGTAGTGATCTCCTTTCCCTTGGTCATGTGCACAATGATATCATCAATGGGTTTTGTTTTTGTTTTATTTTATTTTAATTTTAATAATCTTATATAATTTCTATTTTTTATATTTTTATTTATTTATTTTGGGTTATGCTATGTTATATATATATATATATATAATATACATAAATATATTATTTATATATATTATATAAACATGATATGTTACATATTATATAATTAAATATTATATTATATGATGATGATGACGATGAGGACAACGTCGATGATGATGAGGACGACGGAAACAATGATGAGAATGATGTGTAATGGGTTAATGTCATAGTCAATCTGTTTAGGATCATAGTGGTTAGAGGTTATAGTGTTTGCAGTCAAAATGCATTAAGGGAAGATGACCATGACGACGACCATGACAACGATGACGAAGACGAAGATGATGATGATGATTTTGATCATGATTATGACAACGATGATGATGATGATGAAACCATATTGCATTATGTAATCCACTGCCAACCATGGAACAATCTACCGATATTTTTGTATCTTGTGACCAACCAGTGGGGTAAAGGGATATTCAAAACTATATACTATATTAGAGGGTGAGGGTTGAATGTCCTTGAATATTGTATCATTCCTTGTGATCCATATAATACCCCATAGGATGTGCAAGGGAAGGGGAATCAAGTGTTTTTGGGCTCCTCTATTTTTAAACCATTCATTTCAAGCCTATTCCAACAACTCTCTTTCCTATTATCCACTAAAACACAAGGTATTTACAACACCATGTACTTGACAAGTGAAATTATTGTGGAGAAACACATGATTGGTTGTCTTATCATTTTATCTAGATAAAGCTTTGTATTTGGTCCACAATAACCTTGCCAACATTAGTTGGTGCGTATTTTTTCTTAAGGTTAGGGAATGTAATTCAAGCCCTTGCAGAGATATCAAGGAGGTCATTGGAATAATTGATGAATTGATGGAAGGGATTCAAGGAAAAGATCCATACACCAAAGGATTTCCCTCTAAAAGGATAAAAAACAATCACCAGAGACGATGATCATTCGTAATTGCAATCAGGCTTAAGGGTTTTGGATGACTTGGCAGATTTAATGACATCGTACCACCAATAAAAAAAACTCTTTATGGTCATTTAAAAGGACATTTATGATGAGGAAGTTGAAGCTAGAAACCCTGAGGTTACTCATCCATCTATTGAAGACATTACCTAGCCTAATTTGTTGAAAGTGGAACCCCAAATCTCTTTGCATGCAATGGAAGGTTTTTTTTCTCCCCAAACCCTCAAGTTGATTGGCTACAAATAAAATATCCATCACAAATCCAAACATTAGCAACATTTCAAACCTAAAAAATAAAATGATATGTAATATGGGTACATCTCTTTATAT
>JASDQU010245938.1:2007-16557 GCA_032191745.1 Picea mariana
TTTCTTACTTCCACCTCTAGGCTATGTTTCTTGGGTGGGTCAGTAGTCTCTTCTTCTGTTTCAGGATTCTTCCCAGACCCCCCTTCCTGGTGTTTTTCGGGGTTAGGAATTTGCTCTTCGGAACCTTCAGCATCCTTCCCTTTTTCCTCGGAAAGACCCAAACCTCCCAGCACAACGGGGAGACATATTTTTCTATGCTTCTGAAAATTTAAAACAGAGGCCATGTCCTCGGGTGCTAAAGATCTGATCCGAACTAGCACTTCCCCATAGGACCTCTCCCCTCGGAAAATATCATCCAAGGGTGAACACTTGTGTTCAAACTTCTTTAACCCACAATTTGATAAATTGGTGCTTACAATTTTCTGAGGATCATGCTTTTTATACTCAATAGAGGCCAAAATCAAGTCTTCTAAGGTTGCAGCCTCAACTTTAGCATGTCCAAAATCCAATAAAGAATAAGAATTTAGCCGAACGG
This sequence comes from Picea mariana, assembly GCA_032191745.1. Taxonomy (NCBI): domain Eukaryota; kingdom Viridiplantae; phylum Streptophyta; class Pinopsida; order Pinales; family Pinaceae; genus Picea; species Picea mariana. The sequence continues at coordinate 2,483 of JASDQU010245938.1, forward strand.
GGAAAAATGGCCATACCTTCTTCAATGATGCTTTGAGCTCTTTACTCACTCTGTCAATCACTGTTTGTCGGGCAATCTCGCGACAGGCCAGCTTGTCGGGGATGAACATTGGTAGCGCAAGCGGGGGAACAGTAGCTCCGAAAACTCTGAAATATGGGAACTCAGTTTCTATGTACCAGTCTACGATACCACTCAGATTTTCCACAATGCTTTAAGAGATACAAGGTAGTGAACGACCAAAAATGGCGATGTGCAAAGGCACCATCACCCAATTGAAAAATTCATAAATAAATTTGTTGGATTTATTTTCCCACAGTTTGTCGTGATACTCATGCACCGGCTTTTCTTGGGATAGAATCCAAGCCCAGTTCATCAAAGGGAATGGAGTCATAGAACATATCGTGTCCATGATATATGCAGACATGAAAAAAGAGGATGGTCTTCCGCTTTCTTTCATCTCTCAGTATTCGGTGACCTGGTTGAACAGACTGTCCGAGAGTATTTTTGCCCAATTAAATGAGCAGCCTTCTGCTACCTGAAAAATGAGAGGTACCCATGCAACGTAGAAATGCATTCTATCCTCCTTTCCAAAGAGTCGGCATGTCATCATCGCCACATACATATACTGTGGCTCCAGCGAAGCAATTGAATATACACCTTGGTCATTCGCTCTGAATTTCGTGGAGCGTGAAACCCAATCCTTTATCAAACCTGGCATGGTTTTGTCATATTCTGTGCACTCCTTCTTTTTGAATTCCTCCAGGAATTCAGCATCATATGTCTATTCAGAAGTTGTTGGGAGCTTGTACATGGTTTGGATATGCTCTGGTCTAAAAGTTCCGACTGTGGTCCTTTGGTCACTTATGATAGTTCTGCTGGGTAGGTCTATGTGATCCAATGCCCATCGGATCATGTCGTAGTATGGGAGCAACTGTGGTCTGGTTGCAACCAGGTGCATTCCCGACTGAACAACTATCTTGTATTTAGTGTTCAGGTCGTCTTTTTCGTTATCATTGCCATTGGAGTCTGAGTAATTCACCAACTCAGATTGAAGAATATCTGAAACAAACGACTAGTTGGGTACTGAGCTGCCAGTCCGAGGTGAAGTATCAGAGACATTGTCGGAACCCTGCGCTGCGATCTCGACCTTTGCCTTCGAAGATTTCCGTGGAGCCATGGCTGAAGATTTCTTTTTCACTCTTCTATGATAGACCTGTGTATACATGCAGAAATTAGCTCGCTCGTAGAAAAGTGAGCTCTGTGCGCTTATGAGAAATGTTTTTAAATAAAATGAAACTCCCATATATATTTGAAAATTCTGTACTATTCGAAATAAATCTGTCAAATCGTAATTAGAAACAAATTTATTGCGTAAATCCGATCTTATTTATTCGTGGATTTACCCTAATTCTTCATTAATGTCATCAATGTTTGGTGGCTTGACAGGCCGTCAGGGCATGGAGAGCAAGTAGCTATCTCGTGAAATGTGCAAACCTCGATGCGCGGGATGGGATGCATCTCGTTTTATTTTAAAATTTCAAATCTTAGCAGCTTAAATAATTTTCTCGCTGTTCACTTCATCGTGAATTCCCTTTTAACATTTTGACTCTTCAACTTGCGAGACTGCGAGGGCTGATTTGGATTCAATTAAGAGTAATCATGATTCGGAGCGTCATTAATTGCATAATTAATTTATTTGCTATATCGCGACTCAGAAGTTCGAAGACAGATTTTTGGGAGAATGGTATGCCGAGTTGTGATACTGCGATGTGGCGATAATTAAGGCTCAAAATATGGGAAGAAAATATTAGATTAGGTTACTAATTAATCTTGCCATAATCATGTCGCAACCTCGTGAGTCAGGATTTTAGGCGCCTTAACTTTATGAAAGAAAGTGACGAGTGGCGAAATGCTGAGCACCAGATTTAACCATGGTTAGATTTTGACCTTTAATCCTTGACCAAGGTTATCGCAGGAATTATCGCGTTCTCGGATCTCGATTTTGTAATAAAAGAAACTTGGGTTTGACGAATGCCGAGACGCGAAGTCCCGACAACATCCACTCATGAGTTACAAGATTTACCCTAGTTAATGTCTTGGGCAGAAATTGAAAATGATTTCACCGTTTCGTGACTCAGGACATGTGAACTCAAGGTTTAAAGTGTCCGACCTATGAGACCTCGAAATGAAACAAAAGAGCGAACATACTCGCGAAAATGGATCAGTTTTTGAAAGTAGAAAACATTGTTGTCCAGGCGACAAGATTTCAGAGTCTTAAGAACTCGGAAGGAAAAGGAAAATCAATCTTTAGATTTCAAGTATCAAAAAATTTAAAATTGTGCAAGGTAAAAAACAAGGACGGCTCCAACACCTCCCAACCGAAGTTGGGTTAAAATACACAAAGTCCACCCCCCACTTTGTCAACAGACTGACGATAATGACTGTATGGATAGGGGCTACATGTGAGCTGATTTTTCGAGTGAACACCTAGCAAGGGTGACACTTCTTAATCACTTCAACACATTTTTTAAAGATAGATGACGAAAAATAAATGGCTCACAAAATTTTATGGGTTTTCGCAAGCTCGGATACATGACCACCACAAGCCCCAATGTGGCAATCATTTAGAACTGACTTGACTTCTTTGTGAGTTAAACAATGACGCAAGATATTGTCTATTCTTTGATGATACAGAGTGTCACCAACGATAAGGTAATTTTTATCTTGGTATCATATACGTCGTCAGTCATCTCGCGAGAGATGCTGAGGGAACTTCAAAGTTTGAAGATAGAGAACAATGTATCCATACTAGGAGTCAGACTACGAGACAAGGAAAATGTGTTCATCCACAAATGAATTGACATTAATAACATCCTTGTCCAACTAAGCGAAGTCATATATTAACTCTACAAAGACTAGTGATTTCTTGGATTTTCCAGAAGCGAAATAGATATCGAATTATTGTAAAATGAAAATCCATTTATTATATTTTCCCCCTATGATACACTTGGTAAGGAAGTATTGAAATGGATTGACATCAGAAACAATAGTTTTTCAAAGCAATATATAATGGTGTAACTGTTGGACTGCATGAACGACAACCAAAGCTATCCTTTCAACGTGAGAGTATTTGAGCTCGGGACCGATGTTATAGAAAGATTTGCCTCACCCTATGCAATATTGCACAGAGGGCATTTTTCCATTTCCCTATGGAGACTTTTCATCCTTTTTTTCAAGTCCCAAAGATAAAAAATACATTTTTTCCACATGTACACACCTTACCTACTATATAACATGCGTATACGTAGGTTGCACAACTACAACACGTGTGCATCGGKATTTGTGCCCAAAAATGAAAAATGGTGTCAGATTTCCATGTCATGACAATAGATCTATGATCCTTGGCCCTCCATATACTGGAAATGTTCCGAATTGGCCCTTTAGTTCTAGTTGAAGGCTATAAATGGGCCAATTCCAAGCTATGGAGAAGAGAAGAAAAAATTCAACTTTGAGAGAAAAGTTACTCTAGAGAAATTATTCACTTCATATTGAGTCTGCATCCCTTTGTCATCTAAGTCTGAACACAGTGTACAACCCCAAATATCTTTTGTTATTGATTGAGAACTTCATTGTCTCTCTTCTGTGAGATTTCCTTTGGTGGAGGATTGAAGTGGTGGAGGCGAAATTGGAAGGAACATAGTTTCTCAATTCTGAATCGTGTCGACATGGAAGTTTGTAACTTCTTCACTTCTGCTGATCATATATTAATAGAAATACTCTTTTCCCATCTAATTGATATGTTGCAAATATTTGAATTTTTATTCCATGGGAATATTTGTTATGTATATTAATGGATTATGCTATTGAATGTGCTATCATCATATATTATCACCATATGCTTTCTTTGCTTGGTTGTTGAGGAATAGTTACAGGTATATTTATTTGGTTCAAGTGCTCAATGGTGGAATTCATTGAACGTCTGGACGAGGTAGGATTTTTATCTTGTATTGCTAGCATATTTGTTTATATAGCATACTTGAGAATAGAGTTGATTTATGCATTCATTTTCGTCTATTGTTTTTTACCCCTTGACATAGAGATATTTTCCTCGTAACAACCGACTAAGTTGTGACTAATATAGTAAATAATGTGCTTGTGGATCTCATCATCCTCCTGAAACAATACCATACCAATCGCCTCTTCGGATGTGGTGACATAAAGAAAGTAATATCAACTATAGTTAGGATACTTCGATAGAGGCATCGATGCTAAGGATTTCTTCAAAGCATCGAAAGATTCATGGGCTCRCTCATCCTAGATAAAAGGGGTGCACTTACTCAAAAGATGCATGAAACCCTTAGTAATATTGGCATAGTTCACTATAAACCGACATAAAAATTTAGCTTTCCCCTGTAAAACTTTAATTTTTCGAATAGTGCGCGGGGGAGGAAATCAAAGTATTTCCTTAAYCTTTAACGGATCTACCATGATCCCAATCTCAGAGACTAAAAATCCTAGAAGACGTTCTGACCTAACGCAAAAGATGCATTTCTGAGGGTTCAATCGGATGCGATAAAGATGACATATTTCAAAAACTAGCTGAAGCTGTTTAGGGTGATCTGCTCTCTTACGAGAGTGAGCAATAAGATCGTCAAGATAAGATTCAACTATATGCTTAAGATTGTGGAATGTGAAGGTCATAGCACACTGGAAGGTTGATCCGATGTTTTTAAAGCTAAAAGTCATATTTCGATATGCGAAATCATCCCAAGGACAAATAAATTTTGTCTTATGTTGATCCTTGGGTTTAATTTGAATTTGGTTATACTCTAAAAATCCATCCATGAAAGAGAAAACTTCGCTTCCTGCACACTCATTGAGGATATGATCAATGAATCATTTCGAACAGTTGTCCTTAGGAAAGGTTTTGTGTAGGTCATGAAAATCCATGCATACACGGATGGTTGCTTGCTTCTTATTCATAGGAATAGGATTGGATATCCATTTAGTTAAGGGAATCTGGTAGATGAAGCCATCATTAAGAAGTTTCTCTTCGTTTTCCTTAATAGCAGGGGCCTTTCAGGAATTGATAGCTCTAAGACATTGTTGAACATGCTTAGCATCCAGGTGAGTTTTAATCTCATGTTAAAAAATTCAAGAGTCCATTCTTGGAATCTCTTCATATTACTAAGCCAAAAAATCTCAAAATTCCTTGAAGAGTTCAGTGTATATCAGGATTTCTTCTGGCAAACAATTTGCATCGATGTGAACGTTTTCAATATTTCCATGGGTATGATAGATATAGATCATGACAGTAGGTGATATACTCGCCATATTTCCTTTGGCATAAATGTCGTGTGTATCAAGAGGAACTACGGCGTGACAGAATATCTCCCTCAGAGTAAATCTAAAGTCATCTTGTTTGATTCTAGCAATCTTTGGGAGAAAATAAGAGTGATGATGCATATCATCCCAAGGTTTTTCAGAACCACTCATAGCCTCGATGATAGCATCATTTGAGGGAAAATTCTCATTGAGGCGATCATGTGAACAAGACAACAAAGTGGCCCACACGGGCTCCAGAACAAGATCTTCCTCGTCCATTTGCGAGGTAGTAGGATTGAGATTGATAGCAGAGTCAAGAACAACCTAATATGCTATCTCTGCTACTGATAGTGGCATGGCCATTCCAGTGTGCGAGTAACCTTCACAAGATGAAGTCAGGGAAGGTAGGGTCCAAGGATCATTAAAATATGAATTTCGGAAAGGAACGAGCCTACTAAACATGGCATAAATATGGTGAACCAGTACCATGAAGATGAAGGTACCCATAAGGGATGAATACATTCCAACACCGATATTCTTAGTTGTCGGATGAGAATTTTTGACCATGGGGATTGATGGCACAACAGATGCACTGGGGATATCATATGCAAAGGACAACATATTGACCATCACAATCTTCCCATCGTGAGGAAAATAAAGAGTATGAAAGACGAACGATATGATGGTAGTCATAGCATAATTCCAATTGCATCCTAGTAACAAATTATAATCGAGGGGTGCATCAAACACCTCGACGTCCACCTCTACCATCTTCCCACCTAACTAGACTGGAAAGGAAGGAAGAATATAGTGAATGCAGAAGGAACTACCATCAAAAGTAGTCAAAATAGTTGGAGACCGAGAGAGAGTCGGAGACCTGAGGGATTTCCAATAGACTAGGGACAACACACATGTTGTAGTGCCTTCGTCAACAATAATACACTTGATGGTATAATTTGAATAGCGCACATGGATTTGGAATTCCATGTGGTAAGGCAAGCAAGGATTCACATCTTTGACGTCAAACTTGAAAAATTTCAAGCCACTGGGATCTAGAGCTCCTAACGCATATAGAAAGGCATTCCTCTGTGAAGGACACATCTGGAGCATATCCAGATCCGACATCACACAAGGGGTTTGACCCAGGTCCTCAACAATAGAGTAATTCTATGTGGCTATAGCATTAGGATTGTGGGTAGAGCGCTTGAGTAATCCTTTCGAAATATGAGGCAATGGATCTGGTTTTTCGATCTGTAAGGGTGTCTCTAGAGGAGGAGGAGACTCTAGACCAAGTACAGTTTGTGGAGAATTGTAATTGTGAGATCGGGTATCTACGTTAACCTCATGTTTGACCATATTTATGCATAAACGATCACCATCTTGTATCGGTAGGTTTTGACTCCCACTCGTCACATTTCCAGAATTTGAGGAGCTTGAGGCCATGTGTTGTTTATCTGGAAAAGGATTCATTAGTACGACAGGAGGTGTTATCACTCCAGGAAACTCTCCTAGGCTATAAGTTAGAGATGCCTGGTAACTTAATCTTTTTGGAAACTATTTTCTCAAATATAGGTGTGGGTTTGGATCAAGATGAATATCTAACTCACTGGATTGTATCACAAGACTGTCTAAGACTATTCAACACTGCAAGGCCTTCAAGAGCTATTATCAGATAGGAGTATATCAAATAGATGAAAAACCAATCAATTAACCAGAACATACATATAGAAAACAATACATATGATGGATCAAGCAACTAGTAAGGTTACTTATGATCCTTTGTTCACTAATCAAATGGTGAGATGATAGTCACCTATGGACTATGTGAACTCAGATAAAGAACATAGTTCAACTCATAAGCATAAAACTGAAAAGGAAAAGAAGATCTGACAATATCAATGAAAGAAGCTCGTTGGATGAATATATTATAGAAAGAGTTTTATCACAACAGCAATATAGTTTAGAACACAAAATCGAACCCCTTGGTGCTTCAAATGTCTTTGTATTTATAGCCTTACAAGATGAAATCTACATCCTTGAAAGATGGATCAGATTTGCTAAAAATAGTTAAACCAAACAAGTGTAGGATGAGATCCTATAAAAATGGATCTAGACTTCTAAAAATGGAAAGTCAAAACAAAATATCCTATCTTAGGTGTCAAACTCTATCTTGATAGCCTTTATATCCTCCAAACTCTTTGACATATGTAGAAAGTCTTCCAAGGCTGATGAATCCTCATAGGAAATTCGAATTTGCCACCTTTGGAAAAAAGACAGTTGTTTTGTTCATCAACCAGGTCACCATTTTCACTTTTCCACCTTCTTAAACATTAAATACATCAATATAAAACCTTAAATATGATGTATTTAATTATTATGCATCTTTAGAAACCAACCTCGAAAGCTTTGGTTGAGAAAAAGTCAAATATGTGTAAAAATATGACCTCGCTACCATGTATAGGTTTCAGTGGTTAAGAGATAAAAATATGGGCTTGTTAAACACCAAAAAGCTCTACTTTCGGTGGTTAAAAGATAAAAATCTAGGCTTGTTAACCACTAAAACCTGTAACTTTCAAAAAACGGATCTGTAGCGAATAAATTTGCATGAGAATTGCAATGATTCGTCTTTTATTCCACGAATCCTTGTCCTTCATGAAAAACAAATCGAGAACCTTGATCATTCAACCAAATTTGCTGCCCACGCATTCTTTGTCTGCGAAATCAAAATTTTCCAAAGCTCGACATGCTAGAAGTTCTGATTTCGGTGAAAGACCTCGATCTCTTCAATAATGCCTTGCTCCTGGCATCTCGGTGGATACGTTCGGATCCTGCATGTCTTGCTCACGATCTGGCAATTATCTGTTGTCTTCATTTGCTTACGGGACATATCACACAATCTCTATATGTGTGGATGAAAAATCCATTTACAAATGCCACCACTCTCGATGTATTGATGAACTGTAGTGCATGCTAGGGTGACTCTTTGATTTACATAATTCGTGGCTTAGATGTGGCTCGGTTTGACCTGATGACTTGGCCTATTAAAGACTTTGACCAACTGCAAAGATAACACCTGTCTTATTCCATTTATTCTGGCACGTGATGAAACTGTTACCTGCTTTTCAGCTTTGGCACTTTCGGTAGTTAAACTAGACCCGAATTTAGTCTGTTAACTACCAAAAGCTCTGCTTTCAGTGGTTAATGAGCGCTTTTCAGGCCCGCCTAAACCACCGAAACCTAAGATTCTTACTTTTTCTTAAGAATACCAAATTCAATGCTTGTTCCAAGTGTATTTTCAGAAAATAGGCTCTCTAACAAGCCTATAAAAACTTAGAAATAAATTTTTGTACCTCTTTGTATCACCTAAAATTTGACAAAATGACAGTGTTATTTTAGGAGATAATAAGAGGCATAGATAAGAGCCTCGCATCTTCTGCAAGTTTGGGGCATAAATGAGTAAGGTGATTGTTTGTACAAAGTTTACAAGGAAATTTCATCTTTTTTCTTTCTTTCTTTCCCTCACCAACATTATTATTCGTCCTCTCATTATTACCATTGTCCTTAGGTTTATTATTATTCTTCCCACCCTTACGATTATTATTACATCCTTTATTATTATTCTCGCATGGTTTTTGGTTACCATTTGGGTTGGTCGATGATTTCATAGAATGTACATCCGTCGATTGAGTGGGATTCGAAGACACAAACGAAGCTGGCCCTCCTGCAGACTAGTTTAGAGACAACTCTTTCAAATGGCTTGTCATTGAGTCTGCGGATTTCACATTGGCAGAGCCTACAATGCCATCAACATGAGGCCCTAGATTTTGTCCAGGGTCATGGCTTGACCTCTATGCATCATAAATAATCTCGTTTAACATCCCAGGCTGAGCATATATAATATGTAATTGTTGGGATTTGAAAATAGCTTCTTCCTCATATGTAACCCCAAATGTAGMAACATCCTTTGAAATAAGAGGTTGTAGATATTTAAGGAACCACTCTAGTAGGAATTTTGGGGGTAYGCAGGTCTTGATCAACCTCWTCTATCTAGGCCACTCCTAGATGTGATCCGAGATATGAGTGGCTTTGTCCTGGTGTAAGGTTGATAGAAGTTCTAGGCCAACATTSTAACGAACTGGCAATTGGAAGTGGTTAAGTAAGACTAAAACCATCTGACTAAAGGTCTCATATGCCCCCCTAGGTAGCTCAATATACCATTTCATGGMAACCCCCATGAGGGTGCATTCAAACAATCTTAACCGAATGGAATTGTCATTAAGGGAATTYGAAGAGCACCATAGGTGAAAGGTGGTAATGTGATCACTAGGATCCTCGCCATTCTTGCCTTCGAATTTTGGAATATCCAAAGGAAGCTTGGTGGGAATGGAGGGATATTATGGATCATGAAACACAGGGTCATTCATCAACTTATACAAGTATGTCCCATTGAGTGTGGACAGAAAAGGGAGACAGGGTTGCGACATCTGGCCCCAATCTCCCTCGAAAGATTGTGGTTGGAGAATTGCAACCCATATAGGGTTCTAGTAAGCACCATGTCCTTGTCTGGGATTGTAAGACCCTCCTTGAGGATGATTCATAAGGGGTTGGTTGGGCATAATTCTAACAGAAACGTTCTGATGAGGGTTATAAAAACTACCCCCATTCGAAGTGGACCCAGGTTGGGGGTTTCCCAAGGTGTGAAATTGACGTTCTATGGGAATGAATCCAGAGGATAAAGGTGGATTAATTATGCCAAACGTGTTGGTAGGAATCGACACTGAGGAGGTGAGTGTAAAGGAAAAAACTTGAGTAGAAACTTGTCTTCAAGGTTGGTTACTCCATCTAGAGGCAACAGGATTAGACCCAGGATTAAACAGAAGAAAGCATCCCATGGTAAGAGTTGTTTGAGGGACAAGAGTGCCACCAAACAAGAATGGATTATAAGGAGTATTTGTGCCCCCAATTCCAATGCTATCATTAGGGCCAGTGGCTGGGATGGAGTTTGAAAACTGCGATGTAAAATTCAGCATACCATAGGAAAAGGGACTAGAGGTAATCAAGATGGACTAAACATTATAGCCCGGTGAATGGATAAGAGACCCAAAATGGTTCATGGCTATAGGTTGAGTATTCATTATGGCATGGGAATAAGTTATGATAGGTGCCTCCGGTACTTCAACCATTGTGGTTGAAGGAGTCGAAGGGATACCATTAACTATAGTAGGTGTGGGATTCGAAGGGATCCCAGTATCTTGATGACTTGATTCAATAATCATCCTTATAGAATCATAAGTCTGATAAGTGGAGGTGTGTGTACCACATTTAATAACTCTATTCCTTTTATAAGGCAAAGACCCAAAATGCGGTGGTAACTGTAACAAGCAGCGAGACCTGTAGGGAAGTTGGTCTCTCTCCATGATGACTCAATATTCAAGATATAAAACAAATCGTAAGTCCAACTTGTAATCAAAGAGCACACCAAAAATAATCAAACAACCAATATGCACACAAACAGGATAAAGTGGTTGAAAGGGACCTCCCTCTTTAAAGTAGGTATGCCTCACCCAAGAGGGGCCTGAGACTCTGTTGCTAAATATTAGAGGAAACATAATCAATTATAAGGGCCCTCGTGGGCTTAAAAACCAGTCGGTCAGATCCCCCCGAAGAGGTAATCCTCCATAAAGGTTGTGTGTTGTATGACCCTTATCTGACCCATGGTACTTGCAGAATAACCCCTATAAGTAACCTATGTGGTACCTAAGTCAAGAAACTAAGAAACCACGATATAAACAATGCATAGGTGAATAGTCATAAGTCACGTCCACCATATGGAAAGGGTAGAAAAGATTGAAACCTTGAAAGTGTCACCTCTCATGGTGGGAAGGGCACTAGCAAGATCCCCAAAAATATATCTTACTTTAAGAAGGTATTGGGGGGGATATCCCCTCAACCGACCTCATGTGACCTTGTTCTTAACTTCGGTGTAAGTGGAGCCTACTGATATTATCGATTATATAATGGATTTATCCACTCCCTTAGTTAGATACATATGTTTATTTAATAGACTTAGAGAAGTTTACTCACAAAATCCTATTCCAAGGCTCTAAAACCTAAGCTAGTTTGTGCACCCTAGAAAATAAAATCGTTACTAATCAATTTTAAATTATAGCATTAATTTTAATTGACTTTCTTACTCAAAAGGTGAAGTCGTGAAACTAGTGATGTTATGACACCACGAGTAAAATAAATGAATATGAATACAATGCAAAGTCCTAACTTCAATTTCCAATAAATGATATGCTTTTCAAAAATGCAATTTTTAATTCAATTCTACAATTATAAATAAAATGCAATCTTTCTTTCATGCACTAATATAAATGACAAAGACTCAAGATATCAAAATGCCAATCAATGTAAAATGCCTATTTTTTTTTATTTTCAATATAAGAGAACTAAACTGCAAGGAATGAACAACAACTTGATATAAAGACTCTATTGTGTATAGCCAGAGACAACCCAAGTAGGATATCAAGGAGAAAAACACCCAGCCCAAGGTGCAAGGGCAATCAAAATGAAAAGATGATGAGAAAGGTACTGCCCAAAAAATCAATCAAAGACATGTTTCCAGTCATTCCACAGACACTTCATAGTCACCATAGAGACCCAAGAAGACTCACCAATCATCAAAACCCACCCAACAACCACCAAACCCAACAATCAAGCAACAAAGGTTGATGTACATGACTGTTCAAGGGAAACGCGTGTATGTACACAGCTTCCAGAAGTATAGCATGCGTATGTACATGACTATCAAGCAAAAACCTGCGTATATGTGTGAAAACACAGCTTGGTGAAGGAGAAGGCTATGATACTCAGACTCAGAGTGAACAGAGTCTATCAAAAAATCATACAACAAGAAACTCAATATGAACGAGAGAAATCTTAGGAGAAAAACACTCCAAACCCCAAAAATGAAGATTATATTCCCCAGTATGGTCACCAATTATGTTACGAGGAAAATCTCTCTATGGCTAGAGGTAAACCACAACAAATGGAAATGACTGCATAAATCAACTCTAATCTCAAGTATGATATATAAACAAATATTCGAACAAGACAATATAAGAGGCCTACCTCGTCCAGACGTTCGATGAAGTCTAGCATTGACCACTTGAACCAAAGCGATATACTTGCAACTAGTCTTCAACAACCAAGCAATGCAAGAATATGGTGATAACATATATTGTTATCACATTCAATAGCATAATCTATCAACATTCATAACAATTACGACCATGGAATAACAATTCAAATATTTGTGAGTTATTAATTGGATGAGAAAAGAGTATTTCTATTAAGATATAATAAGAAGAAGTGAATGAGTTACAAACTTTCATGTGAGCATGGTTTGGAACCGAGAAGCTAAGTTCTTTCCAACTGGGCCTCCATAAATTCAATCCTCCACCAAAGGAAAGCTCATACAAGAGAGAAAATGAAGTTCTCAATCAATAAGGGAAGATCTTGGGGGTTGAAAAATGTGTTCAGAATTAAAGGACAAAGGGATGCAAACTCAATGTGAAGTGAACAATGTTTCCAAAGTAACTTTGCTCTCAAAGTTGAATTCTTTCTCCTCTTTTCCATAGCTCGGATTTGGCCCATTTATATCCTTCAAGTGGAACTGAAGGGCTAAGTCAGAACATTTCTAGTATATGGAAGACCAAGGATCATTGATCTCATGACGTGACATGGAAAACCGACACAATTTCTTCATTTTGGGTAGATTTCCCGATGTACGTGGGCTGTAGTGGTGCAACCTATGTATACACATACTGTAATATAGGCAGGGCATGTATATGTGGAAAAATCATGTTTTTATCTCTGGAATTTTCAAAAAGGGACTTCAAGTCTGCATAGGGAAATGGAAAAAGGCCCTCTGTGCAAGATTGCATAGGGTGAGGAAAATATTTCTATAACACAAATATGGTGCCAAGTTATCTCACCCAGATCTTAAAAGTTACATATGAACTAGCTGCAGTTAGGGAGATAGTGGATGATTCAAAGTTGGTGAGGACGGTGCTCAAGGGCTTTAGGAAGGAGTGGACACCATTCATCAAAGGGATCATTGCACTATAGAATCTCCTGGATTGATCAAGTTTGTGGGATGACTTCATTGAGGAGGAACTTCGATATGAAGAACTGAATGGAGGTTGACACAAGAACGATGATGAGAATATTTCTCTTTCCAACTAGGAAAAGAAGGAAAAGTTCAAGAATATTTCTAGTGGAGAGTCTACTTCTCAATATGGCAAGAAGAAGAAGTACATGATAGAAAAGTAAAGTTCTTTGCATGTCATAAGTTTGGAAATTATGCAGGTCAATGTTTACATAAGAAGAAGGGGGGAAATGAAACACAACCAGAGGTATTTGTGATAACAAAGATTGAAGTGGATGTGTTTTCCAAGAAGTTTGAACATACAAAGTTCTTACTTGTTTCCCAGACTTCCTTCGACACCATATCTATTGGTGCATGGCTGATAGATAGTGGATCCACATGTGTTAAGGTCCTAACCCGCAAATAGGTAGATTAATGTATTCGGATGTAATAAAGGTCAATATTAATAAGACCTTTCAATAAAATAGAATAAGGCGGATGTAAGAAGACCTAATAGAAGCTTCCGCTTCTAGAAGGATCTTCCTCTAGATGCTTCTTTTTAGTATAAATAGGAGTCGAGGGTATGAGAACCCTAGCT